>CABEEJ010000008.1:597642-743349 GCA_901482245.1 Timema douglasi | reverse complement strand
GCAGTTCCCTGGGTTGCGCACCCAAACTAATACAGTACGTGAAGCGTAACTACTTAACCAACACAAAATAAAGAATTCCACCAACTCAACTGAGGTATGTAATCTAATACAGACAACCTGGTTGTAGCCATCCAAAAATTAAACAGATGTGCATGACGTTTACGGCGTCATGCCAAACATTGAATCAAGTTAGACTAATGGAACTTGTGGAAGTTTAGTAAGTCTGTAACTAAGACATTACTGTATTCCAAGCCCAAGGCTCGTAACGTAAACACTGTATGGTAAATATACAGAGCAACATAGTCTCTAGGACTGATGTAAGGTACATGAAACTAGCTATTATTAGACTTATCCCTCATTCTGGAGAACACAATATTTAAATAACAAAATAAACCTTTAAGTTAAGAAGTCAACAAGACTTGCCGTTGATCCATTGTCAACTCGACAAACTATCAACACAAAGAAAATCATCTCTGGCAATGTACAGAAAACTAAAAGGGTGCAAGCAGACATTGCCTATCTTTTACTGTAAAAATTTGATTCTGAGTCATAAGGACTCGTAGATAACTTTGAAATACTCAATTAATTGAAGTCCGTGGTCCTATCCATGGCTGCGATGGATCCAACGGTCCCAACTTTATATTTGTCATCGAAGTGCGTCATCCTGTCCAGGGTGGCGGTGAAACAGACGCCTCCAACTTCATGGTCGACGTGGCCTTCGATTCGCGACGATGCAGAGGTTCTTTCTTCAACGCTGGTTTGGAGTAAATTGGCTGTATTGGGAACCTGGACGTGGCCCCTTATATACTACTCAATCTGATAAGAACGGAACAAGGCAGATAAGGTGATAAACACAGGAACATAGAAAGGAGAAATACGGACGAAGGCGGGCAGAAAGATAAAATTAACAAGAAAAAATCACTTGCGGGGAGAGGGAGGAACAAGCTTCCTTGTCTCACCGCTAGAGTCTCTTGACGTAGAGTGGGTCAGTAGGTCGAAGTTTGATACGCATTCCTTTCCTTAGCCAGGTGTTATAATGTAAGCACGTGTGGCTGCCATCTTCTAATAATTTTCTTCTACCATGTGGTCATTTAATCAAACAACATCTTGACAGGGTGAGTAGAAGTGAAAGCAATTTCTATTTAAATATATCTGGTAAGATTATATTATTTAGGATCCGTTATTATTTTTATAAGAATTTGTGATATAGATGTACTTTACTTTTTTTTCTTGTGGACGGCATGGCAAGCGTATGTAACTTTATCTGACATGATCCAATAGCAAAGGGTATGCGTTAAGGTATTTTATTCATAAATATAATAATATTAATCCTCTTCTTTGATATTTTGTACAGTATTTATAAAAGGATGATATTTTGACCAACCACGTGTTTGAATGTAGGGAGATACGTAATTTTATTAGACTGCATCTAGTCAGAGAAAATAAACTTCGAGGTAGATTCAATTAACATAGTTTCTTTCTTGCGTAAATTATAAAAATATTGATTTTTAATTGTAGCTGTCCAATCTGTCTGATTGACATGCTACAAAGTGTACCCGCATTTGCGTGGAGTGATAATAGAAAACACTTGTAAAAAACTAAGTACACCCTACCGGAATTCAAACCAGGATCTCCCTAGTCTAACATGAGACTGACGCCTTAGACCATGTGGCCACTGAAGCAGTGAGATACTAATTAAGATTACACTTGAACGTAAGATAAAACAAATATAACACCACTAACAACAGCAGTAAAAATAAATTATGAACCTCATCTCATATCAATTATTTTTTATTTAATCTGCCAATGTAATTGAGTATATACATTCACACACGCGCACTAACTAAATTGCAGGGGTACCGATGGTCGTCAGTATATGTATTGGCGTGGAGAAGGTATCGGTGAATTACACGTGGAAACATACCTTAGTGCATCAACCTAGATTAGTTTTTAGATTAAACTTCCAGTGATATAGTAGGTTTAGGTTCGAATTTAGGACGGTTGCACTAGGGTGGTTTTCTACACGTGATTTAGTATTGTGGTTTTCTATAACCCTATTCACGCCACTATGGATGCACTCTCCGTCAACAACCTTGATCATCCATTTAACTATGGACTAAGTCGTTACCCTTGTGTGTGTGTTACTTCTGAAAAAAAAAAAATAATAATAAAGTCACGGACTTTTTCAGAATTTTTATAACTATTAGCCCACAAAATGCTATTCACAATCTCGCTTCTTCCTTCTTCTCTTTAAAAAAAAGTTGAGTATGTACAGTACAGTATGTATTTAATTTTTCTTAATGAATAAATTTCCCGCTCGAAATTTGCAAAGCAAATCATTAGATTGTCACCTAGAAAACTCGAACACGTACGGTTTGAATTAATAAATACCTCCACGTATATTTTCCCATTTAAATAGAAATACCACGTAGCACTCGCCATTCAAAGTTGTTTTTTTACACCAACTCTTATTAACCATTCGGCATATACACATTTTAATTACGCTAATGGAATAGAAAAGGGGATGGGCTACAAACAAAAGTAAAGGAGAACCAAGTGAGAATTTTAAATAGCTACTGGAAACCTAAAATATACATGCAATAATTTTCGAAATAAGTAGTAGAAGAATAAATATCAGTATAAACTATTAATTTATCTCCCGTTTCATGTGATTTTGTGAAAAGCAATTTTTATTTAGAGCTTTTCATTTAAAATATTGGAAAAATACATATTTTTTAATCTGTAAAACCTAAATATGTCGGGGGATTTGAAAAATTAAAAAAATATATCAACCCTGTGTAGGAGTGATAAAACTATAATTTAAAGCAAATATACCACAATTTGCGTGGTGAGAGCGTGGAAAACCCTTTAGGAAAAACTACTTTCAATATACCTTGCTAGAATTAAAATTTCGACTTCTCAATCACAAGTAAACCATACTAGATACGCCTGACATATAGACCGCCTGTCCACCGTTGTGAGCTTATATAAATGTTCTTCAGAACAATTCTTTAATACCGTTTATTATAACATTATTGTGGCTAAATAGCGTGGTTTTACTTGTACTGTAATTCAAATTACTTTACGTTGTAATGCATTTATGACTACAACCGCTGTACACACAATCTGTAACAATCAGTTACAGTGGCTGTTTTTCTCAAAGCGCCAAGTAGATTATCATCAAACACATTCATTTATAGAATTTGCCTTAAAGAATTACTGGTTTTGGTATGTATATTTAATACAAAGATTAATAACGACTTTATCTGAAGAGATGGAATCAAGTAAGTTTATTTTTTCCACGTCTCACTACGCATTAAAATATACTAATTGGGCAAGAAGAAGGAAGATAAGAGTTGAGATGTTCACATTTGTATGAAGCATTATTATCGAACTAACTCCCTTAAGACACTCAGCTGAGAATAAAACCCTGGCATCCCCATGATCGTCAAACAAAACTAGATGAGCTTGACATCTAAACCACGTTCTCACCGGTACGGGTAACATCAGACGAGTAGTTTAGAAGAGACCCACCCGTATTTGAGTGGAGCAAGAATGGGGACATGCTTACTATTCCTTGTTGCCTCTCAGGTGTGAAACTGGGAGATCCGGCCAAATACAGAGAATATTTTGTGGGGAAACGCAATGAATTTTGCAAAATTTATTTAAAAAAATACTTGAACATCTGTTAATTAGGTACTAATAACGGAAAGTTTAAAACAGTAGTTTTTCGGTTGGACGAAAAGTGAACTTAATAATTAAGCACGCTGATTAAAACATGTCTTATAAACATAAGGTACATAACTTCACACTAGTCAATTTGATGAAGAATTAAATTTTATTACTTTTACTATCACCGCCCCCTACTACCTGTTCAGGTTATACACTTATATGATAATTACTCTAATGGGGTAGGGATGAGGAAGGAAGCATTTTAGAGGTAATCCACCCTCATTAGAATTGACCGGAATTCTAACCCCAATATCACCGTCATTATCAGGCCAGTCTAACACGAGGATGACGCCTTAGACCATTCTGCCACTGAAGCGGCTAGATTTAATTACTCTTCTTCAATCTAAGATGCCTTAAAAGTGGGAATTTCTTCTGGAAACCCTGGAAAACACAGGTATTTTTGCAGTAAGAACGTAGTGGCAACCCTGTAAATGTTTTAGTAGCCAAACACAAGTTTATGGTACCCTGGTTCTATTTAGAGTTGTGCTAACGAAGAAATGTACTCTTTGTGCACGGGTTCATCCTGCTTTCAATTAATAAACATCAAGTGTTAGTGTTAATTATATAGTACTAGGTTTATGTTATAATTTAAGTTAATTTGTAGGTCATTTTATATTAGGTGTGTTTAGAAAGTGCACCTTTAATACCCCAATGATCTACCTTGACCAACAGGCCTAAGGTATTAGACTAGCTTTTAATTTGGTCGCTGTAGATGTGGAGGCCGTAGTGCGAGTCCTGACCGGTTGTACTGAGAACTAATACCTTGTTTTTATTTTGCCATAGTTTTTTTAATTGTTTTTGTTTCACGTTAATGCAGACGTATTTTTAGATGCCCCTCTCCCCCTCAGCAGAAACCCTTATTTTAGGTTGTAAATCACTCCTCTGTTAAGGGGGACGTCTATTGATGTACTGAGACGCATTGTAGATGTTCAGACCTCTCACTTTATTCAAGAAGTGGTTTGTTATTTTAAAATATGGTAAAGGGAAAAATTGAGGTGAATGCTATCAACACATCTATATTCGAAGATTGTGAGGATAGTGTTTTGGTGACCTGGTGGTCTAGGGGGTAAGGTGTCTGACTTCTGTGTTGGAGGTCCGGGGCTCAATCTTCGGTTCCGGCACAGATTTATCTGATTGTCAAACCTTTCCTGCACCTCTGACAAGACATCTTGTGAATGTGGTGAATGCCAGGCCTCCACCGTGGCTCGGATCCCACGTTAAACTGTAGGTCCTTCATTTCATCTCACAATCACCCTACCATTACACATTAGCGTACGTGCATATAAACCGAACGGGTAGTAAGACGCGGTGCTAATAATAATAATAATAATAATAATAATAATAATAATAATAATAATAGTGTTTTCTTTCAAGTCATAAGCGCTCTTAAGAGTACTAATTAAAAATCTAATCAACCAACATACAGAGTATCAAACCTGGCCTCTATCCCAGCTATCCATCTGGTCCATACTCTAGTCAACACCTAACAATCCTCGTGGAACAAAGGTCCATCTTTGACGGGGAGGCATTGTATCGGCTCTTCGGAGCGTGTCTAGGGCACGTACAATACGTGATTCGACCAACAGATCGAGTTAAAGGCACGTAGTGGGCTTAGGCCGTGACCCATCTCCAGGTGCATCATGGGACTCAATATCGTTGACAAAACATTACCACCGAGCAGGATTGATCCGGAGCCGAACTAATAAAGGCACGTTCTTGCGGATTTACTAAGTTTTTTGTTTTATTTAGAGTTTTAAAAATGTAATTGATATCTAATTGGTCTAAGCTGCTAGACCCGCATAGCAGTTAGTTGCCATGAATGGGAGGTTTGGGTCTTGATCCCCAGACAGATGCATTGGTCTTTCCTTTCCAAGTTTTTTTTTAAACTTTGTGGACTAGCATTTTCGCTGTGAGGCTTGTTTTTTCTTCGTGTGGCTTGGATTTTCCCCTTTGCGGTATTGCCTTTTTATTTGTGGTTTGTTTTTCACGTTGTATTTTTCCATGTTGGGGTTTGGCTATTTGTATAATCTATTTTGTGTCTTTTTCACATCGGGGTTTGGTATTTTCACATTATTGATTTGTCTTCTCTATATGATATTAGTTTTTTACTTTGTGGTTTGTGTCTTTTCACTTGGTGGTTTGGCCTTTTCCTTTTGCGGTTTTGTTATTTCGCTTTGTGGTCTGTCCTTGTCTTTTCACTTTGTGGTTGAGTCTTATCACCTTTTTCTGACCAATATTTTCCTTATATTTATTCTCGCCTATCTAATGCCGATGCATTTCCTTATAACCTCTTTACCCTCTTGCTACCCTAAGCCGCATAATTTTTCAATTGAGGATTGCCAGCCATAATTCTGGAACTAGATTGTACCGGGGATTTTTTTTTTTAGTGGCGGTCTAAAAGTTTTCCTTCAACCCAATTTTTTGTTTTAAACTAAATTTTCAATCCCACAGGTTGGTTACTATAATCAAACCATGCGTGTGTGCATACCGTGACTCACCAGGTCGGGAGACGCAAGACCGATAAAGAAACTTTCGTGTTACTTTCCGCTTGGCTGGTCCATTGTAGTCAGTGGTCAAGAACTGCCCTCCATGTACCCCTCCCCCCCGTTCTACTCTCTTTTTCCTTCTAGAGACAATCGATACCTCACACGCACACTTGGTGCCTTTCAGTTCACGCGGTGGTTGGCGTCACACTATACCTTTCAGCAGAGGAGCTTCAAATTGAAAATAAATTTGAGATGGGTTGAAAAAAAAATTGGAAACTCACATCATAATAAAAATATAAAATTACATTGAAATAATAATATAGCGTCTCATTTTTTGATATAATTAAATAGTTGGCAAAACCAAGAGTGTTACTTTTTTATTACTGGAACAACAATGTATACAAAAATATTTAGATTCGATAGCTTGATGATTTTTTTACTGACAAAAAAAATAGAGAGGGAAATATTTCTACCTAAAAACTATATCTCATTCGACTCAAAATGTTACTATACAAATCTATTTTTTTTTAGGAAAAATGAGTTTTTTGATTAATCGATTGGAAAAAAAAGTTATAACCTCCGTCCTCCCCTCCCCCCAATCATTTGTCATCTACCAAGAATGTGATGGGGAGAGGGTGACTTACGACACAAACAGAAGGTGAGGAGATTTAATGACGCGTGATAATCATGATTCTTCTATTCTAAGCTAATACTTAACATATGGATGAGTGGGTAGTACTCAAGAAGACATTACGTGGCCCATATGGGATTCACTTGGATTGTATTTCTGTTATTAACTGCTCATGCACATAGGCTACAGCTCTCACTGAGAAGTACCGTGAAATTACCTGTCTTCCATAAACGCAATTTTAAATAGGTTAGTTTATTCTTAATAGCCTTGTCCTTCTGACCAATTAGCAACAAGATAAATCTGGAAGGTATATGATAAATCTAGCGCTCCCCATACTTAGGGTGGCTGGTTAGTCATTATGCTTCCCAAATCTAAATGTGTGATAAATAGGCATGTAACATATCTGGTTAACACATCCTATTCTCATCCTTTCTTCTAATGTAAAAGTTACATTTACACTACATAGTACGTGTGTTGATAGATAATATAAATGTATACCTGCTAAACTGAGAGTTCTATATAAATTTGAATTAATGAGTGGCCGTTCATAAAAAAACTATAAGGCTCTTTTTGACGTAAAATCACCCAAATATTATGGAACAAGTTGGGGAAATTGTATATAGCAACTAAACGACCGAGTTTTCAGTAATTATTGTCAATAGGTTTATATTATGTTAGTTTACAAATGAATATGAAAATATCCAGTTCAATCCGTTAAGATTGGCGACCTGCACAGTATTTATGTTCACACATAGAGATCAAAGGACTACTGCACAGGGCAAAAAAAAAAATCACTTTTATCGACATCAAGATGAAGTTAATTTTAATCAAAATTGTATATACATGTTTATCTCAGTCTGCTCTTTCATCAAACATTAGTTTGTGTTTGGGATGAAAAAGACATTTGAGCAGTTGAGCTCATTTTATTGGTGAACGTCGTCAAGAATGCACAGCGTGAAAATAGAGCACCGCCAGCTACGTTTAAGCTTAGTGCTTGGGGGTGTGAAATTTATTTTAGAGATAAAATATTGTATCAGATTTATTATGCATCTCGTCTTGCTATCCTCCAGACTCCCGCATATTTATACTATATAGGATGGGATTGTGGAAAGTAGAATTGGAAGGGAATTTACCCACATTTTACTAGAGCAGGATGGGAAACCATCACACTGTACACGCGACCGGGATTTGGATCCTAGCCTCCCAGTCACCAATACACTATATGAGAACAACGCCTTTGTCTGCCTGCTCACTGGTGCTATTATTTTCTTTAATAACTCAATTTTCAGTAGTCCTATTTTCTTTAAATTAAATCGTTTGATTTGCGTACTATGGTATTTTACATATAGGTAGCAAACACTATTCAAACATTATTTATGAGTGGTATTTGTTTAAAATAAATAGTGAATCACTTCAAGGTGTATACTGGTGTAGAAACGTCCCTTTAAGGTCCTGCATAGGTGCTGGCTCGTTAATCTCTAAAGAGGTCTGAACCAAGTATCTCGTAAAGCTTAATTTTTTTAAAAAACATCACTTTTATTAAAAATTATATTTAAATTGATATTTAAAGCTACTCCTTGACAGGAAAATCTGCCTCAAACTTGTTTTCCCTGACCGGGTGTAATTTTAAATTTGAAACTTGAGCAATTTTTAATTGTTTATTCCTCTTCCTCTCGTGGTAATACCGTCTCATTTACCTTAAATTTTATCTTGAACGTTTATAATATGGTTTATTGAACGACTTAATCCAAGCGGCTAGGAAGAGGAGGGTATTTTATATGGAGGGTGCCTGATTTATACTACTCCATAGTTTAAGACGTAAATAACCCTTTTCTTATACCTAGTATGCACTTGTAAACATTGTTTCCAAGCTTTGTTCGGAAACTTACTGTTTCCTGATGTTTCTAAAATGTTTTATGCTGCTCACAAACATGGGTAAACAGTTTGCAAACGTGGGAAACATTGTTTGCAAACATTTATACAACTATTGTTTCGTGTCAATTATTTTTAATTTCAAATAATTCACGTGCTATTGACAAAACTGCACAAGAAGGGCCTTTAACATTTTACTTTCTCTCGACACCTCGGTGAGAAAGTTTTGTGATCGTCAAAAAAATAGAACTAGAGATTTTATTAAATGTCGTCGTTTCACGACACCTTGAAACCAAAAAGGTTTTTCTCGCTATACGGCCTGTCTATACCTCGAGCAAGAGCCGAAACTATTTTACCGATTGTGCTCAAACTTGGTAGCTATGGTTTTAATAAGGTTTCCCGAGGGTTTTTTTAGAATTAGAAATCCAACCCTAAAATTAAGGGTCGTTTACTGAAGGGCAATAGGAGAAAAAATTGATTTTATCGAAATTCGCTAAAACGATGTTGATTAAATGTTATATATCTAGACACTATTTATCATTATAAACAAGATGGAAATTCTCATTTTCTTTTGAAAATGAATTTGAAGGTACTTTCATGGGGTAAATATTCCAATTTTCATAATTTCTCCGCAATTTCTGTATTTGAGGTACAAAATAACTTGCCATCGCAAAATTGTGGTACTATTGTTTAAGATAAAAACCTTTTCATTTGAAATATATTTTTATAAAACCAACCATTTCTAAGCTATAGGCAAATATGTATTCTTTTTAATACACGTATTTGACAATTAATTTGATTCTCTTGCTCTTTGCTGTAAACAGATGTTTCTATTTTATATTTTTTTCTTTAACAGTGTTAATAGTTCCTAATGCCATAGTCTAAGTAAGTAACAGTGCATATTATTTAATTTGTGGTCTTTGTTGTAATATTTATATAATTTATAGACTTATTATTTCGTTTCACAATCCTTACAAGTTCTTAGTAAATTTATATTTTAAGAGAAAGTTTGTGATGTGCGCCGTACCATTTATTTTCAACTACAATAGAATTAACTGAAAATTTTTCATTGATTTCATTTAAAAAAAAATGTCTTTTGACATGATTTTCGCAGTCTTCATGCCATATCCCACAACAATGTATTAGTTAAGAACTATTTCTCTCAGTTTGAGTGTTTGTTCAGTTGTCCAAGACGTGAGAAACTAGAGGAAAAAACACACGGGAAAATCAGGAACTGGTGTGCTCTGGGTGAACAACAGAATCAGACAAGCCCACGTTGCTTGTTGTTGACAATGTTTGCAAACACGTCCACACACGCAAACTTTGTTTCCTGTACCCCATTTGAAATGGATGACAAGAAACATTGTCTCCTCTTTGGGAAACGCAAAGTAAACACGCAAACTCGTTTCAAACAGCTAACAAACATATCCCAAACTGTTTCCGAAAACTATTTTTCAAAAATTCAAGAACAAAAATCATTTGCATATGTTTGAAAACAATGTTTCCAAATGCGTACTAGGTTTCAAAACGCATGCACCATAAAACTAATAAAGAAACATCCAATTACCTTTCCAGGTTTTACAACCCTCTGCAACTAGTCATTATATTATTCTGCCCATCTCCTAAACCGTCATGTCCACTTTGCATTCAGTCAGATCCCATGACATGTTCAAATAAACTCGAGATGGGTATTATACACCCTGAGTTCATGCGTACATTTTTTTTTTATCTTTTATATTTCTCTTCGTCTCTTGAAAGAGAAGTCGAGTCATGAAAAAATAAGGGGAGGGGAAGTTTGAGTTTGTATCGTACATGACATGTATAGTATGATTCTGATCGGAAGAAACTTTTTACAAAATACAAACTTATTTGTTGTGGTCAATATTGATTTTATTTTACTTAGTATTATTTTTAATGTAATTGATACTTTCTTTCAAAAGTGACAGTTTCAAATCACATGACTGGACGAATAAGTGTTTTGGTAAATTTTGTAACTGTCAAAAAGTTTCTTCCTGTCTGAATATGACTGTACAATACCTGTGATGAACATTTTTCCCTTTTATGCGCCGAACAGAGAGGTAGGGGAAGAGATGATACATCAACTGAAATGAAGAAAGGGAAAAATAACTCCGGCCATGTTTGCTACAAAGCGGAGTGAACTCAAAGGGAAGAGTAGAGTGTTGCAGAACATTGTCCAGGACATGGGACTAATCCAACATCCTCCATAGGTGTGTGAGGAGGGGTAAGGGTGTGTTCCCGTGAATAGAGAACATTATTTTATCTGTAGTACTGGTATATTTTTTAATAGTATAACCAAACCAAACTGTAATTTTTCATATTTTTTGCGCCACATTCTACCACCCGTTCGGGCTATCCCCATATTTATGGGTGTAAGTATGAGGAGGGTAGAATTGAAATAAAACGTACTCGCACTTTCCTGGATAGAAAGAGTGGAAAACCATTTAGTAAAAATCACCCAACCCTTGGATTTGATCCCTGGTCTCCCCGTCACCAGCACCAGTCTATTGCGAGAGAGACTCTTAAGACCATGTGACCACCAATGTTAAGTATTACTCTAGTTATACTTTTAAAGACATGATTATTAATGTTTCATCTATGAGATGATAAATCACTGTAATAAAATGGATGTTGTATTTTCAAAAGTTAATTTAGTTGGTAAGTCATGTTTAAATGTTATAAGTTGGCTTTTTAACATAAACAATAAATAACCAAAAGTTTTCAAAAATAATTAGGCTAGATTGCAAATGAACAACTATGTCGGCGCATAACCCGGATGGGTAGTAGTAAAACGCTGTATTAAAAAAAACTTTCTTGAAGATTAAAGGTGGATTAATCAGCAGTTTAAATTAGAACGTTATCATATTGGAGATTAGTTGTTGGTTTCAATAGTGTCGTTATTTATCAACATTCTGAAAATTGAAAAATGACACCTGGACATGGGAATCGAACTCGGGACCTGTGGCTTAGTACACCAATGCTCTAACCACTGAGCTATTCAGGAATCGTCCCATGCTCAGGGTCATTATTCACTCATATTTTAAAGCAGAGTCTATGATGCACGTGTGGAGATCGTCGGCCATGGTGGAGATTTGTTGATGCTTTCTAGGATAACTTTATTTATCAACAACTTAAATCATAATTTTATCATGGCGGATATTAGTTTCTGGTTTCTTTAGTGACGTTAATTTTCCAGAGTTGATATTTTTCCAACCATTTTCACATTAATGGTATTACAATTTATTAAAAATAACCTTTTTAGTTCCCCCCTTGTATTAAGCCTTAAATAGCTCTTTTTTAAACTTTATTTAAAAAAAATTGAAACACATACCAAACTAACCTTTTTATTTAATTTTATAATGATGATAATAATAAAAAATAATAAACTATTTCTGAGTCACTGAATCATATAAGCGCGCGCTTTAATCTGTAGTCATAACACTGTAGTATATTAGCTTAACAGGGTGTATACAGGCTAGGCAACTCTGTAACTGAGATTTGTATCACTCTCTACTGTCAGGATTTCATGAATTAAATTTACCGGTCATGAATATTAAGTCAATATCGACATACTAGTAAGCGTAATGTGTTTAATATTTGTCTATATATTCATACATGTTCATATATTTTACGATTATAGCAAAGAAATAAGTAAATCTTAAGAATTTATGTTTATTGCATTTTTAAGAGGTATGTAATATAGTTGGTCGACAGTCCTAAAAATATGTTTAAGTGTAATGATTCTCTTGATTCAAGAAAACTCGTTTGTTTAAATCTTTATACATCCTATAAAAAATATTTAGAGATGGTTTTTAAACTTATAGGCATTGAAAATTAGGCCTGGCAAAGGAATACGTATGGACCAGCGAGAACTGTTGTAACTATAATCGTGACGTATTAGCCGCACGCTGATTGGCTCAGCCATGTGGGACCTAAACCAGACGTGACATTTGACATTGATGGATACATTGTTGCATTGTGATATGGCTGCCGCTGGATTGGGATTGATTATTATTTATATGAGACTCTATTGGTTGTCTTTTTTTGTCTGTTTTAAAAAAAAAATCTATAGGTTTACCATGTTTAGAGTTTGTATTCAGAAGGCATTCTATATTTGATTTATGATTTATGACACATTCTAATTTTGAAAAGATGAATGCTATAGTGTCGTTATGGGGAAGAGTCACCAACACGTAAGTGACAATATCGAATTTTTGAAATATACATTTAAATATGTATGTATAAATAAGATGAAAGCGTGTGTGATGCAAACTTTTTACGTTTGGTTGTTTTTGAATTATTATCCATATTAAAGCTCAAAACTTGACTTTATGAGTATAGTCAATAATACATATTGGTAGAAAAGTCCACTAGTTCAACATATTTCAACTATAAAAGCGTCTAGTCCTTCAATGTGAACACACACACACACACACACACACANTATATATATATATATATATATATATATATATATATATATATTAATTACTTACTCACGTTAATTCCTATCATTTCAATTAGTTAAAATATATAGACTGCATTTAAAATCAAATCAAAATTATATTAACATTTTCGAGAACGTCCTTGGGAGGGGTTGTAATTATTTATTTCCATGTAGAAATAATAAAGATTATAAAATATGGACATATCAAACAATTGCTTAAGTAACTGCTAAACAGAACACGACGCATTAAAAGTTGAGTATTATAGTAAATAACATAACATTGGTTCGATTACCCAGCATTCGTCTCAACATTTGATATTTTGACCATGAGCTAAACTTTGGTTCGGATGTCTACCAAGTTTCTTTGAACTCACACGTTCTCTGAAAAACAAGACCAGAACAGAATCGCGGTCACATTAAGAACTTTAGAGCAATCACAAGATGTCACCGTGATCCCGTCCGCTAGATCTGCCAGACTATAATTGAAATAATTTCAATTTAATACACTGCACCACGCAGACCTGTTTGTAAGAGCCAATTAACTCAAACCTAATTGAATTCTCATATGGCTACACAATTGTAGTAAATTTATTTTGAATAGGTTTTACTGTTAGTTTATTTAAATTAATTAATCATTGTTTTAAGTGTGTACTCTTATTTGCTAAAATATGAGGGATACACTAATTTCTGTGTTATCGTGTACCACACGTTTAGTAACTTCAACAATTTTAGAAGTTGTATAAAATCATACAGAAAATAGTATCGGGGTTGCAGGTCTGTCAGTGTCATTATCCTGCCATATTATAGCTTTAGTTCTCAAAATAATAAAATTCCTAAAATAACTTCAACATGAGCATTGTTTAAATAATGAAAGAGGCATGCCTAGTGTTTAACACAAACAACATAACTTTACACGGTCTTTTGTTCATATTTATATTGACATATACTGCCATTGTTGAAAAATTAGTGGTTACTGGCTACCCAACCCAATTTTCATAAAATGGACACACTATTAAAATTATTATTATTATTATTATTATTATTATTATTATTATTATTATTGGCACCGCGTCTTACTACCCGTTCGGGTTATACGCACTTACNCTTACTACCCGTTCGGGTTACACGCACTTACGCTAATGTGTAATGGTAGGGTGATTGTGAGATGAAATGAAGGACCTACAGTTTAACGTGGAATCCGAACCACGGTGGAGGCCTGGCATTCCCCACATTCACAAGATGTCTTGTCAGAGGTTAAGGAAGGGTTTGGTATTCAGATAAATCTGTGCCGGGACCGAGGATTGACACTATTAAAACTTCAAACTATTTATAATTTGTTGGTACATCCCAGATTAATTTAAATCTATATTTAAATGTATTCTCCTTAGCAACCCTTAAATTGCAAACATCAAATTCTTTTGTGACAATCATCATAAACTAGAACCATTTATATGATTATAATTATAACCTAAACTAAACTATTTACCCACCCAAATACAAAACTTGTTGGCAGTAAGCTGTATCTAATTATTGTCATAGCAAAGAATCGTGTGTCAACTCAAATTTATTCAAGCGTGTGAAGAGCTAAAGCTTTATTCAAACATATTCAAATATAGAGCAGAATATGCGTGAGTAGCATTGTCATTTCACTCGCTCACTCACTCACTCACTCACTCACAGAAATATGATCTGAGTCATGATGCTTTGCAAAGATATTTAGAAACAACAGATTGCCAATACGTTTTGTTTTTGACTGGAGAAACACACACACATATATTTATTTATGGATATGTGTGGGTATATAGGTGGATATATAACCATACAATTGGATATATATATATATCGATACACCCTGTATATATATATATATATATACAGGGTGTATCGATTTATTTGGGAAGTAGCTATCCACACGATAGTAGACCTCAAAACCACCCAAAAGTCCTTATTAACTGCTATTTGATCAGGTGCACTAGATAATTATGTAGGGGTTGTAGCGACTTCTGTCCTGATATTGTAAGGTAGTGGACATGGACATGATAAATGATACGAGACGCTTAAATTATTATTATTATTATTATCACCGCGTCTTACTACCCGTTCGGGTTATACGCACTTACGCTAATGTGTAATGGTAGGGTGTTGATTGTGAGATGAAATGGAGGACCTACAGTTTAACGTGGAATCCGAACCACGGTGGAGACCTGGCATTCCTCACATTCACAGAGACGCTTAAAAAACAGTCAGCCAGTTAATTTCTAACTGAGCAGTTTATTAGATACATCAAAATATGAAATTAGCAGAGAATACAGGGATTATATATATTTGACAGGTCGAAGTGAGGTCTCCCCATTAATATAAAATAACAAGTAGAATTAGATTGTCATCCTTTTAGCATAGCTAACAATGAATCGGAGCAAATATAATGACTGCTACGACAAAAACACAGTTAAATTATTACCAAGTAGCCTTGGTGGTTAACGTCAAACTATATTAATAATAGGCCAAACAAAAGCAAAACGATATAATTTACAAAATAAACAGGATCTGTAACTTAGTATTTAAATTTGAACACAAGTGATCCAAAAAGTGGCAACCCCACAATCAGCTAGTAGGTTAGCTCATACTACTACTAAGGACCTCCTGAGAGAGTAAGACACTACAATAATAATAATGAGAAAAATAGTATAATCAGGACAACATAAGAAATAGGATCATCTATTAAATTTGTTCCCAAATAGGACCTTAAGCATACCAAAAGTAAGAACCGCCAGAATGACAACTACAAGACCTGGACAGTCAATATAACCCACATATACCACTAGCTAACATCAGTAGGTGAAGCATATAATAAGCTAAACTATAATTTACCATCAGATGGCACAAAAGGCAATTATTAATACCTAACCACAAAATAAATCACAGTAACATCGTGAAACTATACACGCTTGAAGATCAAAATTTAATTTTGATAATTAATTAACTGGAATCCTAAAACTAGGCTACCATTATTAGAGCTATGGATGCATTTGAGCTTAGTAGCTATCTCCACTAACGACTTCCTGGATATAATTTTCTAGAATAATATTATACTAATAGGGGACACCTGAAAATGGTCTCGCGATCTCGGGGCGCTTCATCCTGCAATACTTAGTTGATAATTTCCTATTTATCAGATGATGCGTAGCTTGTCGGCTGACCAGCGAAGAAGACGGAATGCATTCTTCTTGTTTCTTGCTTGAGTATATATAGATTAGATTGGCAGGCTGGGTGGGGAAGAAGGGATAATTACCTGAAACATCCTAGAGTCTTATTCGCGGGAAAGTTCACGTGACGCAACGCCACCATCGGCAAAGGCAATCACTGGATGATCGGCATATGCGTGGCCAAGTCCAACATGATAAAGATGATGGCCAGCTTTTAGTTTACGTTTGTTATTGTGGCGTGGGCACGTTGTGGTTAGGAGTAGGTGCGGCTCAGTCTAATGGGACACGCTAACACAGCACTGCTCATACAGAAGATAGAACTTGTAAGTACTCATATTGTGTAGATGTCTTAACAAACATAAGGTTGAGTATTAATTTTAACAAGTAGTATTACTCAGTAGTCTTTGTGTTAGGCTAAAAGCATTTTTAGCACGGCACAAAACATATGTCCTATGTTCGATGCTTTCCGAGATTAGGCCTTCTAAGATTCTCCTTGAATTGTTAATAGCCCTACTTTAAACACCCCTCTTTCACCTCGTGTAAGTGACGTATCACTGCCGATACACAACAGGGCTGTAGCGACACGAACAGAGGTTTACCAAGTAGGGCTATAACAATTCCAGCAGAATATTGGACGGCCTTACCTCGGACACCATCGAACATAGGACATGTGTTTATAAGGGCTTTTTGTGTTGTTTATATATCAACTATCTACACCCCAGTTACTTCCCATATAAATCGACACACCCTGTATATATATATATATATATATATATATATTACCATGTAGATTGTTGTGTTTAATGGTGATAGCCCATAGAGCTATGGGAATACAATATAATCTTTGCACCGAATGACTCTTACGAGCACATCTGTATAGTGCAAATCTAACAAAGCTGAACATATTTCAACACATGCCGAGCTGATGGTGTTGAAATCCTGTGATTGGCTTAGGGCTAGTCACGAGACCACGTTTATCTTCGGCTCTTGTTTTTCCGCGAACGTGTGAGCACACAGTTAACCAATCATGCGGGACAAACTGTTTGCTCCGCGCTCGTGTTTCGGTGGACGTGGGAATCAAGCTTATAAGAGCTTAGTGATCGATTTCAGGCGCAGCCAAAGAATATATCATTGGGGGAACTGGGGCTTTCCATTTCCGAGTGATGACATGATGGCAACGGGACTGGACATTGTGGCTGTGTTATTATATATATATATCATTGAGGGGACTGGGACTATCCATTTCCGAGTGATGACATGATGGCAACGGGACTGGACATTGTGGCTGTGTTTTATATATATATCATTGGGGAAACTGGGACTTTCCATTTACGAGTGATAACATGATGACAACTGGACTCGAAACTGTGGTTGTGTTATAATTAAGTTATTTTGGAAGTAATAAGTCAATATAATCAGTCAGTCAAGTAATTTCACGTCAAATATTCGACACTATTTAAATTGTTAGCATCACCGTGAATTGGAATGGGCTTATTTAAAGATTTGGTTAGAAACGCATTTTATGTATGCACCGCGTGTTATTCGTCCGAACCATGGTCATATTTTAAATAATTTGGTAGGAACGAGCTACGTAGAGTTGATAAAATATACCCACATTTGCAAAGTGTAAGAGTGGGGAACCATTAAGAAATAATCACAGCATATAAGACCGGTATTCAAACCCTGACCTTATCGTCACCAGAAAACTAGACCAGGCTTGCGTACACACCGATATGGATTTATAAAATCCTCATCTTGGTTATTTTCCGTTAACCAGCCAGCCAGAGGACGTCCGTGCCATTATCTCGATTGGCTCGCCAATACTTTGTCACGTTTCTCCTCTCATTTGGGGGTAAGGCGGGAAGTTAAAGGAGTGGGGGGTATCCCTTAGTTTTGTATGCCACTGAAAGATCGTTCAACTTGGAAGTGGACCATTGTGGAATATTTGAATCTCTTAAAATAAGGCCTTTATTTATTGCTACTCCATTATATTTCCACCGCGTCTTATTACCTTCACGAGCTATCCGCATTTAATCACGTTTTGGATTAGTATTAGGATGAGTAAGGCTTGATTTAGTTGTACTGTTCCCGCATTTGCGAAGGTAGATAGTGGATAAATCCTTACTTAGTACACCTGACCAAGATTCGACCTACGACCTCTTCATCACTTGCAACCTTGACTAGATGACCCTGACATTTAGCCCATGTGGCCATTGATGGGACTGCTACTTTATTTGTTCCTTACATTCCAGAATTTAGTAACACATTAATCAACTTAATCTCTCGCTATAGACTAGATTGCTGATTGCCCCGATCAGGATTCGAATCTCGGTCGAGTGTAGGCCTACTCAGGGTGGTTCTTTCTAAATGGTTTCTCACTCTTTTTCCACACAAATTTGGGTACACTTTTTTCTAAATTCAACCTTCCTCATGCCTAACACATTGTAGTAATTAGTAATTATACGTACAACCCAAACGGGTAGTAAGACGCGATGCTAAATAAAACTTGTTCACAGGTGCTCGGCAGTTAGACAACCAGAAACACTAGAGATCTAAAAATATTCTGGTTCTATCCCAGAGATTGCCATAATTATGTAATCTAAATTTAAATATTAAGTATGCATATATATTTTAATCAAACGTTGGCTTGGATTGTAATTTTTGTTTGTTAGTGCCGTTTAGCCGTGTTTCTGATAGCTTTAAGAAAAATGATAATCTCACACGTCCATCATATATTCTGTAACTAGTCTTAAAATTACTATAAATAGGCCCTATAATTAGTCTTAGATAGTAAAATTTGAATATTATAATAATTATTAGTCCAAGGAAAAGGCTAGAGGGCCAACTAACAGTACAGTATATATTTGTGACAGATCTTTGTGTGTCAGACTAGGACAGGGCTCATATCAATAAATATGTAAAGCATTATAGCCATCATGCATTAGTTTATATATATCTAGCACTGATGAAGAGGGACATCTAATGTTTGACTCGTTCATTTAAATAGAAAACAATAACCGTTGGTGGATTTCACTATTAAAATTAAACATGCTTGAACACAACCACTTATAGATCTTTCTTTAGTTTTTTTTTACCAAACATAGCTAAATCCTCTTAGTGCTTCCCAAACATTCCTTGAATTTTCCCATTCACTCCTAGATTCTCCCAAATTATTCTCATTTACTACTAGATCCTTCTAGAACACACCAATGTAAACAATGCTTTTACTACATGAAATATAAGAAATAAAATATTCCAGTTAATTTGGTTTGATAAGTCGTTAAGTGACAGTGACCTAGAGTGAGCCTAAATAAGAAAAACATAAATATAAATAGATCATAGGATGAAAGTATTATCTTACCTGAGCTGTTTATGGATTATCTAGACAATTATGTACTGTACACGAACAAATTTTCAATTGCGAATCTATGCTGGCCGTCCCTCAAGATGATTTTGTAATCAGAGAACGTGGAGTACCCACTTCGGCGCAACTCTCTCAATAAACTAGACTGCCGATGACGAGGAGATCGAAGTTCTGATCTAGTTCGGGTGTACTAAGAGTAGTTTTTCCAAAATTGTTTTCCACTCCCCCTCCACGCATATGCGGGTACACTTCCTATTAATATAACCTTTTTAATCTCTAAAACCATTAGCGTAATTAGTACATTAGTGTATAACCCGAAAGGGTAGTAAGATGTGGTGCATAAAAAGAGATAACTTGTAAATTCTACCACGCACAACTCTATTGGCGCAATTTTTTTCATCGCTGGGTCTAACACCGGATTCAAAGGAAGACGAACAAACTATTCCTCTCACATGAGAGTCCTAGATATCACCAACAATGTTGCGTAGCCCGGATGTATCTGAAGTATGTTATCTAGTTTTCTGGCGTTTCTTTTACCAATCCTGGTGTAACCCTTTTTTCCTCCATGGTTTCCAATAAAGTCTTCAGTGAAGTCTTGGATTACTGCAGGGAAGTGGTGTGGCCCCCAGCATATTGTATAAATATGCCTCAACGTAAGTAAATTTATTTTGAATACACCTGTCATCAAAATAACCATTTACTTTCCTGGTGCAGGGGAAATCGGCGTCGTGCAAACTGGCCCCCGACGCAAAGTTCCAAGGTCGTGTATCCGTTCACCACAGACATGCTCCTGGATAACCAGAGGGATAGTTTTTTTTTTCGAATGTGAGGTTGTGATTGGCTACAAAGAAGGGTCTGGTATGAGTAACTGAAATTTGTCTCATCTTGGAAACACAATACACCTGATTTATAACTCCTACTAGCTGGACCAAAATACTACTATGGCACTGTAAATAATGTTGTCAGTAGAAATTATTTGACAAATTATCGAATTGATTCGTGTGCAAACTTAAACGTACAACTCTAATAAAATTTCCAAAAATTGAACTTAAGGAAGAAAATAGTTTTAAAAAACTAAAACATATGATCCGTATCTTTAGTGATACATAGAAACATTGTCATGCTAATAGAACGTGCTATTAAATCGTTCCAACGTCTACTCTTATATGCACACACGAAGTGAGCACGTAGAGAAAACATTGAGGTTTATTAATGAACGTTCTGATGTTTGCTCAGAGAAGCACTCATAAAGTGAGCACGTTCAGAAAACACGGTGGTTTATTTTCATCCTGAACTGGGAGTGGTCGCTGAACGTATCATTCTAACTTGAGCAATAATAGCCTTAACAAACATGGCAACATGGAGAGAGTAAACAAATGAGCTTTTGGTATATAGAAATGATCGGGAGGTAACTTTTAATCTAGTTGAGTTTAGTAAGGCTGGTGCCTAATTTGGCCGAAAAAATGGCTGGTACGCGTCTAAAATAACAAAAGGGCTACTATTTCATTATGAGTTTATTGTTGATTGATCATTGAAAGATTCTCATAGTAAACAGCCAGTAAACCCTTTTTTAACCATATGTAATTAATGTGGGAATATAAGGGACACGAGAAAATGTCATTGTTTTTGTATTTTTTATAGAAAACCTTTTTATCCCCAAAACAAATAAGATATTATTTCGGTACAAATATAGAGTTTAATTTTATTGACATGCTCATATCAACAGTTCTTGGATATCTAGCATTGTGCCATTAATGACAAACTTTTTAAGCAGCCTTGATATATATTCACGAAAGGTTGAGGTCACCATGTGAATAAAATTACACTCTATGTTTGTATTGAAGCAATATTTTATTTATTTAGACAAAGAAAAAAGATTTAAAAACTGCAAAAAACACTTTTATTTTCTCGCGTACCCTACATCCCCACACCATCGTGATTTTCCCGACCATTCTCCCCACTGAAATGGGAACATTTCCTAAAATTGCCCTTCTCGTCTTCACATCATTTATTAAAACATTAAATTACCCTGGTTTTAAAAGGTATTAACTTCAAATCTATTGCTGTTATCTGAATGGAAAGATAAAACCACACATTCAATCTCTATTTGAGACGTTCAGGCTCCCAATATGCCTCTAGTAAACCTCCCTTACCATTCTACCACGAGGATGTACCGAATGAACCTCATCAACCGGAGAGACAACTTAAGATTAGACGAGAGTCAAGATTTAGGGGCAGAATAAAGGTTTTCTGAACAAGAATACTTGGTTTCGTTGGGGCTCAATGCCGCAGGTAACGTAAATGTTGTAGTCTTTTGCACCGCGTCCTGAATATTCACATTTAATTGCATTAATGGGGTAAGTGATAAGGCAATGGTGAACATAAGAATGGCGTAAAAAAAACTCACGTTAAGAAAAATAAAAAAAACTGTTTTTTCTTAGATCTCGTGAAAGGACTTTATTTTTTTCAACTCTTAGTATAAATATAAATTGAAATTGTTGGTAATTATTATTTCATAAAAAATTTACCATGATGTCACCTTAAAAATAGGTTCACGTATCATAACGCCAATATGTTTAGGTCACTACTAGATAACTGACCGTATTTAACGACTCAAATAATCTACAGCATGGCCAGCCTCTTTGATGAATAAATATGTCCTCGCTATTTCCATGACCTCCAAGTAGAAAAAGAGGTGATAATATAAGTGTGAAGAGAGTACGAAGCTTTTAAAGATTAGTCTTTGTGTGTTAAAATAAGCATCACACATGCGCCCATTAGGCTACTTACGCCTTCACTTTCTACTGGTAATAGTCACGTTTGCGCTGAAGATAAGACAAGAGAATTCTTAAATATTTGTGGTTCAAAGAAATATATAGTAAGTTGTTTCTTGTGTATTTTACTATGTGAACTTCATCCAAAATTAAATTTCAACACAACCGCTCTGATTTGCACAACACACTCATTTAAATACTCCATAAGATAAACGCGCAAACTCTATTAATGATGATAAGAAGCTTTAGCAACCCAATCTCATAAACTTGCCAGTGATGGGGAGGACGGAATTCGAATCCCAGTCGGGTCTCCTGTGAGTCGCTTTCTCTAAATGGTTTTACACTTTTACTTCACACAAATTCGAATATATTTAAAAAATAAATTAAATGCCTCATCCCCATCCCATTAACATAGTTCACATGCGTGTATTTTGGAAAAGTAAGAATATTCGTTGGGGAAAACAAACACAACATTACTATATATGTTTTTGTTTTAATCTTCGTTATCTTTTTACACTGATTTACTAGTTTTAAATCCAAATACTAAAAAAGTGGAGTTAAGATTGTTTGCTTGAAAAGGAGATGATATCTTCTTTAGTCCACTCAACCGGGTTCAAATACCCACTTGCCCAGTTAAGTTGACGCTTTCAGAAACAATGTACATATCCCAGAATTATTAGAAAATAACCCGGAAAAAATTCGGAAAAGCTGAAAATTTCAGGATAGGCTCAGAATCACATGCCTTACAACATATCAAAAGTCCCCTAAAGTCCGAGGCTTGGTTTTTTTTAGAAGACCCCAAAGTTTAAAAAGTCCATAAATACTTAAAAATTATTTTAAAACAGGAAAAAATTATAAGAACGCTGAAAATTTCAGGATTGACTCAGAATTATATGCTTTACAGCAAGTCAAAAGTCACTTTTACCATGGATATCGTGTAATAATTAAGTGAGGTCCGAACTCGAAGATAAAATAAATATATTTTGTGCTGCGCGTCTTACTACCCTCTCATATTATCCTCTTTTATATAACAACTTGATACAAAATTTTGATAAAGGAGATACCACTTTGGTTTTTGAGTAGCTACTATCTCATCATTCTATATCCAAGCCTACTAGAAAAAATAAGGGGAAACGAGACTGTCCAGTTTCTCCACACTAGCTCAGACTTGCCTCTCAAGGGGTTTACACCCTGTTCACCTTTGAGTAAGAAAGTATATTATTTTCATGTTCCAAGCTTATCACAAAAAAAAGTATGGCAAATTATGGATCTATTAACCGACCCCTCACCCCTTAAATAAAAACTAAATCTTGCGTACGCCACTAGAATGAGGGATATACAATTAAAAGGAAATTTACCCGCATCTTCATATGGACAAATCTTAAAACTATTCAGGAAAAAGTATCTTAAATACACCCAGCCAGGATTTGAACCCCAATATACTTGTCACCAGAAAATTATATTGGACGAGCTTGACGTTTAGTCCACGTGCCCATAAATGTGGGTATGTATCTTACCATCTATACTTTGAGATCACTTTGTGTTGATTTATTCAGGATATTTTAGGTACAAATAAAGCAAAATGACGGTAATAACGATTTTCTCGTCAAAGTTTAAATGGTCTAAAATCAACAGGTCTGAAATTCCTCAAGTGTTTGAGTTTCAAATTACAAACTTTATCTTCGCGTGGCTACTAAATTAAACAACTACTTCAGAAAATGGTAAAACATTTCAGTTTAATTTGGCTGTAACATCCACCTACTGGGAAACGGCTTTCCGTTATTTTAAATATTCGGAACAAAAAAATAATATTTTCGACCAGAAAAAATACCCTCGGTAATCCCGGCTGGGATTCGATCCCCAACCTCTCCATCACCAGCAAACCAGACAAAACTAGAATTATATTTAGTTTGAGGACCCAGCGTTGCGGGCGAGACAAAATACCATTCAAAAACATAAAGGAAGCCTAAGCTTTTAAAAATTGTTGTATCTTTTGAATTATTTCAAAACTTTTCATTATTTCTTTTATAGAGAAGATGATATAATTTAGAAAAAGTTTTACCTTGAGATTATGATACAGCTTGCTTCAAAATGGGTATCTTGGGAATGATTTAGATTATAAATAGCACTGTCAACTTGCTTTTGGAAGAAACATATTAATTCAAAAATAATTTACCGATTACCAAATTTTTAAATTGTTTTGATCCAAACTATTATGAATTATGTAAGAAAGTATATAAAAGGGTGTCGTACCATTTGGTTGTTGTTGGGTAACCATTTATACTCCCTGGAATAATAAAAGTTTAGTTTTAAAATAAACACTGTTTGGGACTTTGTTTAGAAATTTCATTGATATTTAAAAAGTAGGTATACCATCAAATTTATTGAAACCTATTTTCAACAATGAGGATGGTTAAAAAAGTGTCCAAAATATAATTTATTTTTAAAATAAGAATTGGTTCAACAAAAAATAAAATGTAAAAAATTATTCTAAACTTGCATGAGCATCCTTAAACAAATCTAAAAGTAATTAAAATCAAACTTATTTAAAAGTGACATACAAACACAATTTAACAATATGTATGTGATATAAAAAAATAGCTCCACGTTTGAATATCTGGTTTATATGGATACGTACTGTACATTACGCTGTGTTATGGATGAGAAAGGCTGAATTTAGAGGAAGTGTACCCGCATTTGTAAGGAGAGAGAGATTGCAAATCTATTTAGGAGAAATTACCCTTAATACACACTACTGAGATTTGAACCTCGATCACCCCGTCATTAGTAGTCCAGTCTATTACGAGGGTGATGCCTTGGATCATGTGACCATCAATGTGGGAATGTAAAATGTTGATAATACAAAAAGCTAGTATGCAGCCCTCAAATGTAATTGGTTGAATACAGGTCTAGTTAAACTTGTTTTGAATCCAGGTGAAGTTTAATGGTAACGTAAATATATGCGTATTTTTTTTCTCTAATACCTACTTAATAAAGTTCCCAACACTGAGGGTGAAGGTTAAATGTTACTGGTGCTCTTATAGATTAAAATAGTTTATAAATAATGTGCCGAAACAAACTTTTATTTAGAAAGAGCACGTTAAACTCATCACTAATTAAAAGCTAAGTGTTTACCAATAGAAGAAACTTGTCTTAGCTCTATTTATACCTAACCCGCCTCGGTGGCGTAATTAGCTAACGTGCTAGTCGTGTTGAGCTCGACTGCCGAGGACGGGGAGATTGAGGTTCGAATCTCGGTCGTTTGAATTAAAGGGGGAGGGGGGTGTTTCCTAAATGGTTTTTCACTCTCCCTTCACGCAAATGCGGGCTTACCGCCTCTAAATTCAATCTTCCCAATTCCTAATCCATTAGTACTTAAGCGTATAACCCGAATGGGTAGTAAGACGCGGTGCTAAATATATATATATAAATATTTATATATATATATAAGTAGTACTTAATTAACATTGGCACATATTTAGCTTACGTTTTAAAAGTGGTTAACTGCTCGTCCGAGCTATCAGCATTAAATTACGCTTAATGGTTACGAATGGTAGAGGAAGAATGTAGAGGAAATGTACCCGCATTTGAGTGCAAGGAGAGTGATAAACTATTTAAGAAAAAAATCTCACGACACCCGGCCAGGATTCAAGCTTTGATTTTCCCGTCACCAGTAAACCAAACTAAACACGCTTGACGTTTAGTCCATCGACACACCGATCATTTAGATTCCTCTTACTAAGCTAAGGATCTCAGGTTTGACTCTCAGCATGGTCGAAACTCTTTTTCATTTGTAAACTTAGAAACTCTTCCTTTCAGAGTAATGAATTAGCGAACGGGATACTTGATTTCATGTTTGTTCTAAAGTACATTTAGTTTGTAAGTATTCTGGTAATATATCCCAAATATCCACGGTAAAAACTTTTAAGGATTTTTAAAAGTTATTTTTAGCTTGTCTTTTTTCCGATGATCCATTGGTCTAAAGCGTCACTCTCGCGATATGCTGGACTGTCGGTGACAGGGTTATTGGGGTTCAAATTACGGAGAGGTGTATTTAAGGTGCCATTTATAAATGGTATTCCACTCTTCTTTCACGCGAAAGCAGGCACATCTCCTATAATTTATACTTTCCTCATTCCTACTCCACTAAAATAATGTATATCTTCTATAATTTATACTTTCCTCATTCCTACTCCACTAACATAATTTATATACATAAGTATAACCCGAACGGGTATTGAGACGCGGTGGGGAAAAAAAAATTAGTGTTTCCGTTATGGAGGAAAGTAAAAGTTAGCAACCGTAGATAAATAATGATAGTAATATTGAGTGTCCCCGGCAAAGATTTATCTGATTACCAAACCCTTCCTTCACCTCTGACAAGACATCTTGTGAATGTGAGGAATGCCAGACCTCCGCCGTGGTTCGGATTCCACGTTAAACTGTAGGTCCTTCATTTCATATCACAATCACCCTACCATTACACATTAGCGTAAGTGCGTATAACCCGAATGGGTAGTAAGACGCGGTGCTAATAATAATAATAATAATAATAATAATAATAATAATAATAATAATATTGAGTGTCCCAATCATTTGTTCACGTCATTAAATTAATTATATCTTGCGTCATCTCATCATCGCTAAATGACAAGCCTCTTTTTATGCTTGTAAAGACGCTTGGTAAAAGGGCGGCAAAGGAGTTGTTAGCTTGTGGGGAGGGCGGGGGGGTGGGGGAGAATATCGCATGGAAGGACGAACATGAGAAGGGCTGTTTATAGTCTGGTTAGATTCAGAATTGCTGTAATGGTTTTCAAAGATAGGGGCAAATTTACCCCAACACCATCCAGGAGGCTCATATTTAGCGTTTAGATCACAGGTCCTTAAACTTTTTTTTATTTTTGACCCTTTTTCATAAGACAAAATTACTAGCGACCCCGGGCAGTAAGTTAAGTTTGGTTGAATTTTTTTATATACTAGTGTCAGTTTTTTTTAACAGTTTTAAATCAAATTATAAATATAATCGACATATTTATTGTAAAAAAATTCGACTATATTCAATATTATGAATTAGTTTTTATAATTTACAAAATATATATGCAGCTAACCAATAGAGACTATCAGTTTATTTTAGTTAACTAAATGAATGATTGTGATCGTGTATCTGTGCCGTACGACGTTTATTTCTGCAATAAACTAATGTATAATTTAATTATTTATGTGCGTCTAGGGTACTTATGTACCTTTTCGCAGGGGATGGCCTAATTTACTAATCGTACATTCTTTCCCTGGAGTTTCTGTCCATGTTCTGATGAGATGAGTTGATGGTGATGGTGAATAAGAGGGTGTAGCGCCAGTAGAAACTCTTTAACCTAACTTTTGCCTATCCTACCAGACCCTTGTAACCGTTGGAATAATTACGCTTTCAGGGGGGGGGGGGGGGATACCCATAGCAGCAGCTGGAAATAGAACCCAGGACCCCTGAGTTGGTAGACAGGAGCCCTGACCAATCTACCATTAGTTGACAGGCGTCTCTTGTCTAACATCTCAGTTAGGGTGTTGCTCGGCGTGAAAGTTTTTGGCGCTAACTTGGCGAGATCAGTGCAAGAGAAATCTTACTTTTAACTTAGTTAAAACTTGCCATTCGGAAGGCTGTCCCATTTCACTTAACGTTATTAGCGTTATCTATTAATCATGAAACCAAGTTTCCATCAACTTCTAAAAAAATTCAACATTTTCACGATGTTTTTTAAGGACACTTTGCTGGATGTCTCGTAAGTTTGACACTTGCTGTCACATCTCTTAAAGAACGTCAGCAGTCTACCAATCAAATATTAATATACATTTATTAACACAAATGTTGTTTGTGAAAACGATGAGGGGGTCCTATTGGTTTGTCTCAGGGTGGAAACCACCTTTAGGACTCCCGAACGTGACTCTAGCCCTGATATCCCTGTCATCGACAGTCCACTCTATTGCGAGATTGACGCCTTAGACTATTCAACATTAGAAACGGGTGGTGGGCGATAAATTGCTTTACCTTTTTTTTTTAGCACTGCGTCTTACTACCCGTCCTGGTTATACGCATATGTACTAATTACGCTAATGTGCTAGGGACGATGAATGTTTAATTTAGATAAATTGCACCCACCTTTGCGTGGAGGGAGATTATAAAGTCCTTTAGGAAAAACCCCCATCAGTACACCCGAGTGGGATTAAAGCCCTGATCTTTCCGTCATCGGCAGTGCCTTAGACCATGCGGCCTCTGAGAGGGGTTGTTTTAACTTTAAATTCCTCATGAAGCGATTATAACGTGATTTTAAAACATAATATTAAGGTTGTAGGTAGGTGTTATTAATTTTAGAGGACCCCAGTAATCCACTTTCTTAGGCATTAATAATGAATACAACATTCTTTATTAATAATACTTTCAAGGGGGTAAGGGAGTTCTAACCCCTAAAACACCCTGGTTCTCTGGTACGGCCCCGTCTCAATCATACATTTTAATTATAATAATATGTAAGTTAAAAGTGTTTAAGAAGTATTTAAATAGGTTCATGTTCATCCACTAACGATATATTAGTTGTGATTATGGAGAGATCCACATTTATTGATAAACAAATTGGTATGTGAGAATTATATAATATAGGCAAATGTACTTCCTCGTGTATATGTGATTAGGGTGGACAATAGCACTTCCACTGGACCATTTTTTGATCCAAGAATACGTTTCAGAAGATAAGTTTCAGTCGCATATTTAATTTTTATTAAAAATAAACTTTTAGCTGATTTTAAAAGCTGACAAAAATATCAGTACAATATTAAAGTGTTCATTAGGGAATGTTGAAATATATCATACCAGTTTTTGATAAGGATATTTAGATGATTTCAATTGACTATATTGACAATGTAACAAAAACATGTTTTTATACGTTTAATAATATCTTCGGATCGGAATTATATTTGATAAAAACTTATCTGAATTTTTTTTAGATAAAATATATTTCACAAAATCTACTATGAAGCGTATGTTTTGGGGAATTGTGGGGCTAATTGTATCAGAGATGGGCATACTCGTATCGTGTTCTTATTTTATTATTTACATAGATTATATAAAATTCATTAGGTGTCTGTATGTCCTTCCATGGATATTTCTCCCACTTCCCATCCATAGAAATTTTAAATTTGGCATGAGCGCTATACCATGACATCTTAAAGAAAAAAATCTTAAATTTGAAAAAATCGTAATAGTGGATTAAACGTACAAATGGAGTCCTAGAGAGCTTATATTTGATAAGTACGTTAAATACAATTCCATCTGTATTCTAAAAAAAATCCAAAACTTGAAAAATGAAAGATGGCGGATGCAAAATGGTGGATAAACGTATAAATTGAGCCCTAGAAAAATTAAATTTTGCTGGGCGCTATAAAAAAAATTCTATCTTTATGAGAAAAATCTGAATCTAGAAAACTCCAAGATGCCAGACGTAAAGTATAAATAGAGTCAAATTTTAACTAAATAGGGGGATCAACATTTCCTAAATAAATAGCAAAAACAACTTTCTTTATGATAAAAAAAATCTAAATTTTCAGTATTTTCTGATAAGATTACTACCCTAAATCATATTTTCTCAGCCTAAAATTTCCCAGCTACCATTATCACAAACTAATAAAATCCTAAATAAACAAGAATAAAAACTACGATTATTTTAAAGGAACCTATTAAAATTGTATGGATAAAAATCAAGAGGAAAACCAGCGCTTAAAAAGGATTGAGAGAACATTTTAAATAATCTGGGAGATTAACAGTTAATCAAAAACGATAAACTGGAAAATTATATAATAGAAGTACCAGACCAGCTTATAGTTAGCGACATATTTAAGGAAACCTTTGGCAAGGGATACATTAATATTTGAAAATATATCTATACTCTGTCCAAGGAACGATAATTAGGGAGTGCTAAACTACTGGAATGAAAAGTTGTTTGCTTCCATAGTGTGGACTTTTATCGATTGCGACGACGAAAAGGAAAGGAATAGTTATTCAGTTGAGTTCCTCGACAGTCTCAGGTATACCTCCACATAAAATAAATTTGAATACAAATTTAATAGAAATTGTGTTATGAAATATGATTCCCAAAAGATTGTTGTGTAGTTTAACTCTCTTAAAAACCGATACGTTGAGCAAAAACTTAATTTCAAAAACCATCCTCCCAGTTCCTCCAAAGGTAATCCAGCATTTAGACCTTGGATAGATCTCGCACCTACCGATCCAGACCTGGCTTTTGTACTTCGCTCACAACAGTTCCCCGTAGTTTGACTGGATGTTCCAATGACAATTAATCAGTCCTCAACCGTCCTTAATCAGTACTCAACCCTCGACAAAGTTGGTGTCTACCTTCCAACTCCAGTGTTCATCCATGACCTTCTATTGTAGCAATCTCAAAATATCGCCGCAGACATTGAATTGTAGGCAGACCAAATTAATGGTCATGGTTCCCTTATAACGTAAGGGACGAAATTTTATATAAAAAATGCAGCTATCAAAAATTTAAAAAAATATTTTTTTAAAATGAACGCTTTTTTTTTTTTTTTTTCATTTATCCCTTCTCCTACTCTGCTCCAAGTCAGAATTAAAACAGATTTAAAATTACTCGCTTTGAATAACAACAAATACTTGAGAGTAGTTGGCTGAGAGAATAATCCCGTATTGAAATGTTGGCATCGGTCTACACTTCCCGAATTGTATTTCCTTCGGGGATTTTTTTCCCCCATGAATATTGATAACCTGGCAGCCATACACACAAATATCTGTTCATACCTCCTGTTACAAAATATCTTTAAAAATATCAAAAAAACAAGGAAAATTCTTTTCGCCAATTCCGGAATTACGCCTATCGGGGACAGACCTGACCCCTAGTTTTAGATATTTCAAAATAGTATTATTAATTGGGGGTATTATTACATGCGTTTTATATAATTGAATTACTTCTTTCAAAAGACACCAAAACAATCTTAATGAATCCACTATTTACAGTTACGGCACTGAATTTTAAATCTATTTTCACATGCCTCTAGTTTAAGAAAGGAAGTCAACAAAACATGCATGCTAAGCATGTTCCTCGTCTTTAGGTTAACTAGCTCATCGGAGTCTTAATATTCATGTTAAATGTTGGGGGTGTGTGATTTAGATAAAACGTGAATTGTAGGAGTCTTATAATTAAATCTATACCTACCGACTGACCTACCTCGCTTGCGGGCTCACTCCATGGAGGTTTTTTTTTTATATAATTAAATCTAGCATGTGCAAACTCTTTGGTCAATGTTCCTTCCCACAGTTTAAAATCAATTTCACTTAATTTTTTACTATTATTTTTGTAACAAGGGGCATTGATTAACCTCTTTTTTTAGTCTACTTTTTGTTAATGTTGTGCGACTTTGACCGTAGGCATTTGTGAATCTGCATTGTCACCTAGAAATTTGTGTTATTCTGTACTCTTGTTAGTGTTGAGTTTTTTGAAAGAATTAACTTTTCTTAATGTCTACTTGATTGCCATTGTAAGGGAAAATGTCCTTGCATTTTATCCTTTGACCCCAAATTATACATTCATTCGATCGTCTCGGGAAAAGGAATCAAACTAAGTATCTTTAGTTTAATAGATAGTCGCGCTACCAACTGAGCTTAGGTCATGCAATGCAATTATTTATCTTATTTTCAATTTAACTTAATTGTGAGCACTGACCAATTAAGTAATGCAACACAATTTGTTGTATAGTAAATAAACACGGAACCATACGAACTCCCGGAGAAATTATCACAATATAATACAAGAATAAAGAAAATTCACAAATACGGTCCCAGCCTTGAAGTATAATTGCAACAAAATGTACGCAACTATATGATTTATTTTTCTTCCAAACCATTTATTATTATTCTATGACGGGTCTAGGGTCGGTGGTATTCACCCGCAGTGAGTTCGTCTATTGTTTTCTTGGAGATTCGACGTAATTTATGTCCGTGCTCAGCACGCAGAGTAATTAGGTTTGCACCGGGCGGGTAATTCATTATAGCTGTAAGATCCGCCCTCTAATCTCTGACGGACTGGCTCAGCGCCAACGTGTCACACACTGACCCACGGCTGAGTAAAACCCACACTGGTAGGCTAAGGCGTCAGTATTGTGTTGTGGTTCACACCGCGCCATACTACCCGTCCAGGATATACGAATTCTTATAATGCCTTTAGGTTATGAGCGAGAGTTAAATTTAAGAGGAAATGTAGCTACATTCGCGTGAAGGAGAGGGAAAACCTTTTAGTAAAAACTAGATTCCATACACATGTCTTGGATTCGATTTTTAACTTTTACACAGAATAATCTTGATGATTTAAATCGCTTGTTTGTGCTGTTATAATGAATCCAACTTCTCACTGTCAGTATGTACTGTTGAATATAACATCGATTTGATTTATGTCAAAATGTATCACCAACGAAAGATTTTAACCTCAAACTCAAAGATATTTCATCATACTGCTAACTTTATCCGGGTAACACTGGACACTTGCTGCTATAGTTAGTAATAAATTAAGATTAGCTAACATTGACAAAAGGTAACTAACTATATTTATATTACATCTGTCAACTATGACACATTATGAACACATAGATTGGTGTATTCAAATATCAAAATAGACGGGGCTCAACTGTCAGATAAATTTATCGAATGTTGAATTCACGTGGAAGTTCGAGGCCAAACACGTCATAGCGCCGTACAAAATGGCGTTAAGGCAACCGGGCATACAAAATAGCTTTTTAAGTTGCATACCCATGTTATCTTACGGCGCTAGGACTACTATGTCTGAAAGAACATTACTTTTTTTTTTTTTTCCTCTATGATAATAAAAAGGAATATTATTATTCTAGAATTTCTCTTTGTGTGTTATCCTTCATATCTTTTGAGCTATTATAGGGATGTATATCAAATTTGAAATACGCATCGCATGTGACGACATTTTTTACTTTCTTGCGACCCATAGGAAATGGAAGGCATCGTAATGGTAAAAAAACAAAAAAACTAGTTTGATGGATGTCGACATTTCAGGATTTGAAAAAAGTTGTTTTAAATTTATCGGCCAAAGGCCAAAGCCACTGTATCAATAGAGCTACCTAGTGTTTTATTAAGGTTCCCCAGAGTTTTTTCCCCAACCGTCGATCAACCCACAGGCTAGTGTTGGTTTACTTAAGAGGGAATAGGAATTGTATCAATTTTCTCAATTGGTTTTAACATTTCTAGGTACAATTTAACATTAGAAACAAAATGGCGTGTTTGATTTTCACAGAGGATAGTTTTAGTTTTGATACATCTCATATATCTTCCGAGATTCAAAAAGACTTATCGCTGTGAAGTTGTAGGAATATTAAAGAAATAACAGTTTTATCTGAAGTAATTTTTATAAAACCAATAGTTTCCGAGATGTAATCAAATATATTTTTAAAATGGAGGTCTGGAAAATGAATAACTAAAATTTTACGTGAATACAGCCTAGATAATTAGAAAAACCTTAAAATTATAAACTTCCAAGTGGGCTCTCAAAATTTACAAAAATAATAGAAAAAACTATAATTAAAATTTCTGGAAAATCTCTTGATGATGTAAACAATAATAATTTTGTATAAGCAACGAAAAAAAAAATAATTAACAAACCCCAAATACCATTGTAAAGCTAACGAATTAGTGTATAGAATAAGTAGTTGAAAATATCGGGCAAAACTATCGCCTAGCCTGAACCAAAATGTTCTTTGTTGAATATTGGTTTTCAGATTTTTTTTAGTGTGCTTCGTTAACAGTGTATTTAATTTAATTTATGCTCTTTGTCGAAATGTGATACTCTTTTTTCCATCCTGTTTCCGTAAAAATTTAATTATTTCATTTCACTTTTTTTAGCACCGCGCCATACTACACGTTCGGGATATACGCTTATTTATTAATTACGCTAATGGTTTTATGGATTAGCTATGTTATATTTAGAGAGCGTGCACCTGCATTTACTTGGAGGGAGAGGGGGGAAACCATCATCAGTACCCAGACAGCTATTCGGACCTGGATCTCCCCGTCATAGGCGGTCTAGTCTATTCACTTATCTTAATATTGATCTTGGGCAGAAATTGCTCTCTTTTTTTTTGTCTGTGAGAATCGTACGTTTGTGCGCTCCAGTGATTACTATTCAAATGGGCTGGCTTTTATTTTATTCCAAATATTTAATTCATTTTAATTTATTTATTGCCATAATTGGGATTATCATAGTTTTTTAATATAAAAGGAGAAAGCACCGTGAATGTATGTGCAGTGCACCGTGCCATTTATTTTAACTAACAACTTTGAGCATATAATAATAATAATAATAATAATAATAATACAGTTGGGAATCCTTCGGTAAGAAGAGATGATACAGTTGACAAATATTTTAGGATAAGTGTTTGAACCCACGAGTTTGTAGAGCAGCTGGTAGAGTGCTAATTCAAATGTTTGGGATTATAATCCCTTTTCGAGATCATCTTTTCAACATATATTCTTAGGGCGAGCTTGACATTAGAAAAATAATGTTATAGATTGACATCTTTTGTCTTACAAAAAGTGTACAAGTCTGACGTAATTCAAACCCCTGTAGTACGTTATCCGCTGCCTAGTCGATTATCTGTCTGGAAGAATATTTCGGATGAAAAGTCCCTGCATTACACGGGAAAGATTAGTCCCCCCCAAACCTATCAAAATCCTACGTATCCTCGAGTCACGTTATAGTCAGTGTTGTGAGCCATCGCTAAGAATTAGAGGCTTAACATTCAGGTTAGGTCAACGAGCGAACTGCTAAGTGTTAGGACAGTATCAGGAACCTTTCTTAAATAACTATAAACCTGTTCAACCACATTACACCCTGTACATTTTAATTAGTTCCTACTCAATAAACAACCATTAGTGAACCCATACAATTATTTGACGTTACCTAACCCAACCTATTAAGTCATCCTGACAGATTTGCCACGAGGTGGGACGGGTAGCGAAAGTAACATAAATAGTTTAGTTTATCCTATTAAAGTTTGCATGACTTTATTCGAGTCACAAAATTATAATTTATTGGTTTTAATACAGATAAAAATCTGTACAATTTTAACAGATGTTTACAAAATAGAGAATATATATATATATATTAATTTTAGTTTTAATTGATTTTGAGAGTAGGAGGGTATATTCAAGTTGACATTTTTGAATAAGCTAATTATTTAAACACATGACTTACAAACTCAAACTGAGTTAACTCAAAACAAACACACATTAACCAGCCCACAAATTCACCTTTATAAAAGAGGAGAAGTCTCAATATTATACTGAAAACAAATGTTTGGATCGAGTTGAGAATCAAACTAAAAAGTAATACGCATTGACGACTGAGTAAACCTTATAATTTTATTAATATAGTTATTTTACTCCTGCGTATTTTTACTAACCGGGTCAAAGGTGTCAAAGGGATACAAAATACTATATTTCTCCGGATTTCAACCAATCTCTATTAGTATACATAGTATTACGTTAAATATATTTTATGCGTCAATAACCCTATCAGTGGCTGTGTGTTCTAAGGAGATAGACTCGCACTGCACTAATTTGTCGCTGTTGATGGGAAGCCGAGATCGGATGTTGTTTTGAAGCCGAGTACATTGGAGGGAATTTTTCGCATGTGCTTTATCACTGTAATGTTCCCATCCTCACTCCATACTAATGCTGGTGTATTTATTCTAAGATAACCTCCCCAACCTTAACCTTTATATTAAGTTGTTAGTACCTTATACCCCCGCACCGGTGGGCACATGGGCTTGATGTCACGCTCATATAGTCCGGTTTGCCGTCGATGGAGAGATTGGGGTTTGAATCCCGAACATGCGCTCTGAGGCTACTTTTTAAAAATTGTTTATCTACTCAATTAGTGCAATTAAATGAGTAAAACCCAGACGGGATGCTTAAAAAACAAATTACATGTAGGCCTACTATTAAAAAAACTGTGTCTATGATGTGAATTATGTAGGATTTAGTTTTCTATTTAAAACTGTTCTCTACATTTTGAAATGCATACAGACTAAATCAATGATTAATTAACACTTTTTTAATACTAATGGTTGATACTCAAATAATTCCACAGGGAATAAACAATGTACAATAATAATTGTAACGATGGATATTGAATTACAACATTTAATTGGAAATACACACATAATTAAAAAAATTCCAACTCACTATACTGACAAAACAAAGCATTCATTTTAACTATCAACAAAAGGAAAAAATTGGTCGTATGAATAATATAAGGTAATTGATTCCATTATTTCAGAGTCAACCCTTTATTACGAGAATATGGACGACAGATCGCGATGTCTTTTCTGTCGAACTTTAGCAAGATTTTTTCGAGAGGAATGAAAAAAATAGCTCTATTATCTCCGTTTCAAAACTAAGGAGAAGTGAGAGAGAAATAGTTAATCATATTTTAACCATTCGACTACACAGTAAGGGGATTTTAAATTCTAGAAGTGTCGCATACTCCCCCTTCATCACCTATATCCCACAATTTCTTCTAGCATTGGACCGTCTTTCATGCTGATATTTTGTAGAGCTTAACAAAGATTTAAGACGACATCTCGGAACATTTTTTCTTTCATTAATATTATTTACAAAGTGTAAGGAGTCAAGTTTGTCTTAGACATTAATAGTTTTCTGACCCGTGGATAGAGTTTGTGACTTTTACAGGAAAAACACACCAGAAGGCTACACATGGCTGTGATTCGAATCTTGACATCCCCGTCTTCATAAAATCAGACAAGACGAGACTTACACCTTAGTTAGTGTGTGCCCAAAGGTGCGAGTTATACCAATATTAAAGTACGCATACTGTACTGATAACATAAATGGTTAATTGAAGGATTAGAGATGAAACCATTTATTTTGTATCAAAACATTAATCCAATAACATATTTATCTCAAAACATTACCGGCAAGAAATTTTTGTTCTACGTGGAATGCATGCGTTTGTAAATAAAAAAATTTAACATTCACAAAAGTCGTGAAATGAAAGAAATGGATGATGAATAATTATTATATTCGAGTAGTGACTTTAAGATATATTCCTTGTGCGCTGCGTCTCTAATTGTTCGGGCTATCCGCATAGTTACACAACCAACATATTTACGAAGTATATTTTGTAAAACACACTAACTTTGTATTTCCACATTAATATTTGCTGTAAAAAAACTCCTCCTGGAGCGCTGTCATCACCAGAAATCGTTCATGCGAAACGCTTAGTAAATGTTTTATCACTGGTATTTTCTGTTATAAAAATCCTAAAATATTAGTTTGTAAAACCTAATTTTTTACTACACTCTATCAGAGGTTAATTAAACAAATATAAATTATAAATAATACAACCATTACAGGAATTACAGCTTCAGGTAAATTATAAATATGCATTGACCTGATAAAAATATTAGTATAATAAATTGTTATTCAAAGCATCATAACAGGTAGCATGAAGAAGGTATCTGCATATTTACAAAACCACCCTAAGTAGACCAGACCGAGATTCGAACCCCGATTTCCTCGTCACTAGCAATCCAGTTAACGAGTACGAGCCAGTACGAGAGTTAATGCCATTTCTAATATATGTACGATACACTCCGTCTACCCCGAAAGGTATCAGTCTTACCTTGAAGGATTACACTATGACTATCTTGTAAGCTATAACATAAAGAAATAATGCAATATATTAAAAACCAAATATACACATACTTCTGAGCAACAAAAGGCATTTGTATTTTTAATTTATATTTTGAAATCAATAAAATTCGCAATGAAACTAAATAATTTTCAAAATTGATCTAGAGAGTATATTATAATCGAACTAATTAAAAATCTGTTTTAACTCTGCATACTATATATTATTTATTATTGATGTATTACTGTATTCGTAACTTAGAGGGTTGATGAGGCATCCCTTATCCTCCTAGCTACAGCCAGTCCATATATTATTTTGTTTTGTTTTGAAATTGATTGAGTATTTTGTTCCAGCCAAAATCTTTGTATTACGCTAAATTCTTACTAGTCTATCTCAAGGGGGATACGATCCTTTGTTACTTAATCTCCGACCTAAACGTAACAGAATCACTCGCGACTCTTTCTTCCAGAATAAAGGTGACGCCATCGAGTTTTTCTTTGTTCATCCTTCTTCAAGTTTCACCGGGGAATTTTCTAGTTAGTTTATATTTCTCCTCCAGGGATGTACGAAGGAATTTATTATTATGGGTGATGGTGGCGGAATACCAGAGTTTATCAAAACTAAAAATAGTTTGCATTGGCCTATATAATTTATATATTACATCGTGCACTTTATAGTCGTTAAATAAGTTCATGGTTCGAGCATAAATCATAAAAATAATACATTAAATATTATAAGTTTTAATAAATATGCTAATTTTTTTTAATAAAGTTTAAATTGCAGGTGGCGTGGACGCGTCTATAAATCGTTCAGTGAACCTATGGCACGCGGGAGGATTTTATTGGTATTAATATTTTATTGGTACTCTGTATTTCCTGATGTACAAAGTTTGTATTTTCAACCAAGTAATTTAAAAAAAATATTATTATGGGTCATTTATTATTATTATTATTATTATTATTATTATTATTATTATTATTACAAAGCTATCAATTTTGTCTCTTTTTAAAATGTAAATTAAGAATAAATGTAATTTCTAAAATGTTTTTATTTATTAAAACTGCTGAATCTTCGTCTAAACAAGTTTTCTAAAAACGCTTTCAACTTTTATATCATTTACCCTAGTAATACTTAACTTTACAATATCAATATAATATACGATCATTAGTAATGATAATGAACAACTGACACCGTTTATTTTGCTAGTAAAAATTCGTATGAGAACGTGAATGAATTTATTTGGAAAAGGGTTCACCGGGCCGAATATATCCTCTGGATTAAATAAAATGCCTCTAGAAGTTGTATTCCAATATTTCAACGTGAGCCCCCATAAGTATACCCTTGTTATTCTCATTTTCTCTTTAGTTTTCTAGCCAAATCGGTGGCCACGCTGATACAGTCGTCACTCTATTCTGGTCACGGATGGGAAGGTTGGTTTTGGCTCCAGACCTGGTGTAATAAGGATGGGTTTTTCATATATGGCTTTCCGCTCCTCCTCCACAGAAATGCTGGTACATTCCTATATTTTCTTTTCACTCTAAATTCCTCATCCCTAGTCCCTTTAACTTGAATATGCAGACAGCCCGGATAATAAGACGCGAAGCACCAACAAAAATAGTAAAAATCCATTGGGCTCAAGCTCCTCGTCTTCCAACTAGTAGTGTAGCTATAGGGTGACACAGGTGGCAAAATGTGGTAGGCCCGTGCCCAAAATAGGACTAACCACTCATCCACAATTAATTTGTTAAGAGATGAAAATGCTGTCTTTTAAGCCTGTTTTTGTTTCGTAAAGATTTCACTATTCAATCTATAAAATTACTTAATAGTCACTTTATTGTGTATAATTCCATGTTCAATATAAAAAAAGGATCTTTACATATGTTTGTGTAAAATCAATATTTAACAAGAAATGAGTAAATAAACAAAATTCGAAAAAAAATATCAAGATATAATAATTTATTTAACAAATTTTCCATGCAGGACTTCTCGCAAATCCATTTATATCATGGTTTCTAAGATAATTGTAAAAGTTTAAACCGTTGCTAAATACGTCACGGTTTTGGATAGTTTCTAATTTATTTTCTTGGGGAAGTGTGAGTTGTTCAATTTATTATGTGCTGGGATTTCGAATGTTCCTAATGACAGGTAGAATGCTACGATTTGTTCGTTACAAAAACAAAGGCAGTAAGAATGAATGTAAGAATCATAGAACAATTAGTTTGTTGAGTATTCTAGGCAAAGTTTTTGGGAGAGTCTTAATTGAAAGGGTGTGTGAAAAAACTGCCGGCAGGATTTTAGATGTACAATGTGGTTTCATTCATAACAGGTAGAAGTCGCATGGACGGAATATTTGCATTACAACAACTGATTGAGAAATGTATAGCAATACGGAAGAATGTGTATTGTGTATTTGTTAATTTAGAGAAACCGTATGATTGTGTCAATAGGAGTATGTTATGGAATGTTCAGAAATAGTATGGTGCGGATGGATGGTAGGCAAATGCAATAATGGCGGTGTATGATGGAAGTAAAGCGTGCATTAGGGTGGATGGAGCTTTAATAAAATAGTTTGACATTGAAGAGGGTGTTAGACAAGGTTGTTGTATGCCTCCATGGTTGTTTAATATATTCATGAATAAGTATACTAGGGATGCTTGTGAGGACGTGGTTGGGGTACAAATGAGCAATGTGAATTTGAAAGTGCTTCTACGTGCAAATAATGCCGTATTAATGGCTGAGAATAAAAGTGACTTGCAGAATGCATTAAATCGTTTGAATGGGGTGATAGGAAGAATGGATATTTGTGTAAATGTCTCCAAAACTAAGGTGACAGTTTTTTGTATAAGGATGGATCAGGAAATGATTGTCATCTTAGTATAAATGAAAAACTGTTAGAACAAGTGAATGATTTTGTGTATCGGGGCAGAATGCTCTATAAAATTGGAAGGATAGATGGTGAAATCTACAAACGGGTGAATGCATCATGGAGAGTAGTTAGATGTATGTGGACCATTGCAAAGAATGAAGTAGTATCGAAAGAGGTATGGATTTTAAGCGTGGGTTTGTCGGAAAAAAACACAATAGTAAGGTAAATGAGGTTGGAATGAGATATCTAAAAAATGTATGTGGAAAAACTCGAAAGGACAGAGTCAAACATTAAGATTTTTTATAATAAAAGTGCATGTATGACCCGGTGTATGGATGTTGTTGAAGTGAAGGGAGTATGCAAGGATAGGGAAGTGTGGAGAAAGTTAATGAAGATTGATTAAGTACAGAGATGTTGTTTTTTTTGAGCTATATGTACAGTTTCTAGCCTATCCTATAAAGAAACGGCGTGATTAGGAATGTATTTTACTAAAAATTAATTCTAATTTTTATATTAATCTTTGGGATGATTTTACGTTCAAAAGATTAATTTGATTTTTATGTAGAACCTTTTTGCTGTCAATCGGTTCACAAATAAAAAAATCATATCTTGAGAGATTATAAATTTGTTTCATAAAATTTATAGTATATTGAATTATAATTTTTAACTCAATTTTTTCTAGTTTTTGGTCAGTCAGATCTCTAAAAAATAAACTATTTCTCGTCAAGCTAGAAATTCTATATAAAACTGGACTGTCAACCAAATAGAATCTTGAATAAATATAACCATTTTATATAAAATAATACTATATATATATATATATATTGAATTGTTATTTTTTATTTTTTTGAAAAGCAACAAAAGGGATGTGCACTTTTAGTTTTGCCATTATTTGTTTTACCTCTGGAGTTAAGAAATGTAAGTGGAATATTTTAAGCACTTTTTCTTAATTATAAAATGGTCTCTCGTGGAATAGTTTCTTACAGTTTAGTAGAAGGCAGCGGTATTGTACCTATCCTTATACTGGGATGTCGTGGTTTTAATCTATGACAGCCACTGCGGTAGTCTGGCCTACTTGTGAAATGTATTTCATTTTACAGTAATTAATATTTCACTTGCAACTATTTTTAGCGCCAAATAAGTACAATACAATACAATTTAAACAATGTTTTATCTGTCTTTAAGTCTATTCTTCCCACATTTAAGATAAATATGATAAAATAGAAATTAAATTATCTTTTATCTTACATTTTCTGCATCTCCAGAAGCCCACGGGGATATAATTAATGACTATGGCACATTTGGTGATATAAAGTAATTAGTTATTAATTGAACGTGTCGTCGTAGATAATCTTGTGTTGTGGCGCTGTAATGACGCTAAGGGAGTTTAATAAGGGGCTGGTGACGTCATGTGCTAGCCCCTCCTAACCCACTACACCTCTTTTCTACTTACCATGAGCTACAGGTCGTAGTTGAAGGAGACGAGGATGAATAATGACTCAAACATGCACATTTATCAACACATGAAGCCAAAGGATATATAACAAACAAATAATCTAGATTTGTACAAAAGTTAACTTAAAGGAGGTGCCTATCGGTACGTTTAAACACGTTATTTAAGAAATAATTTATTATTTCAAAATATATATCACATAAAAATGGAGTAAATGAATATCAACATATAAACAAAATAATAAAAATATTATAGTTTAAGTTTTATTACTATAAAAATATATAAAAAGTTGAAATTAACTCATTTCCACTCTAAGAAATCGCAGTTCTGAAATAAAAGTCCATTAAAAGAACCACACAGCTTGTCTTCCTTAAACAATTTTTTTAACATGGCCGCAACAAAAAATTTAAGATAATTAATGATTGTTTGAATGATTTAGAAGCTTCAGAACTACCATTTCCATAAGAAATGTCACAGTGCTGGCAATGCCCTTAAGATAGTGCTTTAACAGAAGAGCTTGATTTTCAACATTAGTTTGCTTACAAATTAATTTTATTTGGATTTGAAAAATTAAAAACACTCGTAAGTATAAAATATTACTGCTCATAAAATGGCTATGAAATTTATAATGCATATCTTTAAAATAAGAAGACTAGGCCTAACACCGAGAGCAAACAAATCTTATTCTTGGTTTTAAAAGAGTACACAGTTTTGTTTAAATTTTATATCCTTTTACTTATAGGTAAAACAATTCCAAACAATTGTCGCAGTCGCTTTTTTTTAAATATATAAATTTAAAAATATTCTAGACCACAATTTAAGAGGAATGCTTTTGTGCATCGCATCCTAATATTCATCCGGATAGCCGCATATTTACACTAATTGAGTAGGAATTGTAAAAGTAACCATTACCTCTCATTTAAGAGAAACCAATAAATTTACTAAAATACAAACGAGTTCACAGCAATTAATATTAAAATAATGGGTGAACAAATGATTGTTTTTTGTAAACAATCACAATTTGTGATGAGGTGTAATTTTGAAATTAGTTTATTCCACTTTGTACCTTTTAATTGCCTTCCCATGATAGTAATTTTGCCGTATTTTCTTTATTGCTCATTTCACCATAGTCGAATTTAAACATATGCCCACAATGTAACTATAGGTTAAATATTTGCACTAGAGTAGCATGTATTTATAGTGGACTTACCACTTTTGTGGTTTTACATGACAGCTAGCAGAAGCTAGCAAATTGTATCAGTTACGCCAACATTGTCTAAAAATAACTTTTGTCACCATATTTGGAAACAATTATTATTTACTAATTACTACTATTATGATTACTAAAAATATTATCAATCACACAGTAAAAGTATCCAATACAAATGACTTCATTGAAAGATTCTTTGAAATTGTGAATGTATATTTAAATAATTTTGTCAATCCAAATTACAAATATTTGTTAAAATATTATAAGTCTTTATTTTAAATCGGAGTCGGTACGTTTTTACCAGCTCCAACTTATTCTCCATCTTTACCCAAAATCTCTTCCGACTCCACAGTCCTGGTTTGCACCATACGCTTGAAGCCAATATGGTTAATTTTTTGTTTCTTCCTATATAAAAGCTTCTCCCGCTTTTCTTCCATTCGACTACAAACTTTTATGTGAATTTATTTTTGACAAACATATAGATCCATAGTATAGATAGCTAATATTAAACTTTCAAGTAGTTTTCACAAAATGATGGGCTTGAAACTTTTTTTAAGGAGATATTTTATTATATTAATGTTCATTTCGTCTGGGTAAAAGAATGCCGGCATTTACAAAATAAAACTTGTCTATTTTTACTAAATTGAAAAATTCACGTGTTTCTGTTTACTCTGGATTGGCTTTTTCATTTAGAGCGCAGTTGATAATAAACTTAAAGTTTTTACAATCTAGATTTATAAAGTAACAGATTACATTAATATTCGACTTAAAAAAATAACTCAATCTAAAATGTATACTGTGAGAGAAAGAGAGAGAAGTGAGAGGCTAGAGGGTGCAAACGTCACAACTTGCGCAAATATATCAAACATATTTAAAAATAATAACCAGGGTTAAAGCCGTATATGAGGGGGAGCCTAGGGGTTTAAAATATCACCACCCGCTAATGTCAACATTACTGTTTCTTTATTTTTATATGATAAAATAAAGACAAAGTAACATTTTTATGCGTACAATATTTTTCAATATAATTATGTATTAGTATTATCAGTTTTTAGTGGTAAAAGTCAAGTTCGTACCCAGGAGGGGTTCGGAGGATATAAGGGTTGCATTTTTACTCTAGTCCAGATACTCAACCAATCTCCCAGTATTTAACAAGCAGTTCCGGTTAAATGGAGGATATGTTGACATCAGAATCTTGATTATATACGGTCCCAAGTAACTTCCAACCAGTACAGCTTTAAAAGCTGGTTAGTCAATGTAATAAAGGCACACAGAACTCTAAGCTAAGCTAAGATTTACTCTGCTAACTCTTTAGAAAAATAGCGGACCATATATTTAAATGTGTTGGTTCACACAGTAAGCTAAGTTATGCCTTGCTACGCCGCGCCATGATTTTTCCGATTGTTGGCCGGGCAATTTTTCCATCGCCCATCTTGAGCCATCTTACGTTGCGCATGCGCATAATGCAACTTGGGCTCAGTGTTGAACAGACGTAGTGCTAGTTTGTTGAAAATCACCAAAGAAGTGTTGAAGTTATGTTGACAGTTTGTTTCACGTGTATTTAAGTAATATTCTATATAGGTTTTCTATTTAATAAAGTGTTTTTATATTAAAATGGAAGTGTTAATTGAACAAGTCAAAGCTCCACCTCCTAAAATTTCTTCATCTTCCAAAACAGCTGCCAAGAGCAGCATATTCTCTTTCTCGGTATTATCACCTGAACCCAAAAAATACATTTTGAAGTACGCCATAGCTTAACTTCACTGGAGTAGACCAGAAAGAAACAACAATGATTTCAGGAGGGAAAATAGGAACCATTGTTTATAGTATGATTTTTGTAGGTAGAATAGTAGAAGTGAGTTAATAAAGCTACTAAAACAATTTTAATATATCCATACATCAAGTCATGTTTTCTGCAGCTGTCAATTTTGATAGACAATATCAATACCTATAAAAAAAAACACAAGGTTTACCTGGTGGTCTAGGGGTAAGGTCTTGGACTTTTGTGCAGGGGTCCGGGGTTCAATCCTCGGTCCTGGCACAGATTTATCTGCTTGCCAAACCCTTCCTTCACCTCTGACAAGACGTGAATTAATCACAACTTGTGAATGTGGGGAATGCCATGCCTCTACCTTGGTTCGGATTCCGCATTAAACTGTAGGTCCTCCATTTCATCTCACAATCACCCTACCATTACACATTAGCGTAAGTGCGTATAGCCCGAACTGCTAGTATGATGCGGTGCTAATGATAATAATAATAAAATAACACAAATAATATGGCGAATGTTATCACTGTTTGCCGCGAAGAAATATGTTTGAATTTTCTCTATTGTTCTTCCAACCAAATCAGGGTATAGCTTAGCTTCTGGGTTTATTGACCTTTAGGCATATAACATTGTGGTATTGAACATGGTATAAAACCAATTAAGGAATAAGATTTCTTTCAAATAATTTAAATTAATATTTACTTTTGGTTAAACATTTATCACATATTTAAATTCACACGTAATTTGTTTTTGTCCTAGGCTATATCTGAAACCTTTAACTAATGTATGTGTAGCAAATTTATTTAAAATAGTTAGTCTTCAAAATAAAACGGCTTTTAAAACATTTTAATGATTTTTTCTTTTGGCTTTATTCATGAACCAAATAGTAGTAGATACATTTATAAAATTTAAGTTTGTTTTTTCTCTTAATTGCCATAAAAAAAAACTCCAATAAACCTCTAGAGGTGTTCAATATTTTGTCAATGTTCTTCAAGCTTCGCCTCACAAACCTACCCACCCCTAAATGGTATCCTAGCTACAGCTTTATCTAGGGAGATGGATATCATGGATGAACGGATAGGAAAGTTATGGGGACATCCGAATACCACTGGCAAAGACACTTTAGTGACTGCGTTCATGGATCGTCGAAATGCAACCCAGTTCGTCTGGTAATATTTATATAATGATTTGCTATTTTAAAATAGGATTTGTCCTAAAATTAAGTTGAAAGATACTAACAGGGCTCCAAAACATAAGAAACAACTCTTACATTTTGAAAATGATAAACATAAAAAACGCATTCCATTTAAAATGTAGGGCTATACGTGAAAATGCTAAATTAGCTAATTTTCAACAATCTTTTACTAAAATAGTCGCAATCCTGTGATTGAGATTAAATATATATAAAACTAGATTTAGCCTTCCTTTACTTCATGTCAAAAAAGTGGTGTATTTAAACAATGCTGTTAATCATCAGCCGGCATTTGTCTGTATTTTATCCAGATCTACTCTACCCGCTCTCCCCCTACTTGACAGATCAGTCAAGGTCATTAATACGACTGGATTTATAACGTTTCTCGAAGGTGAACTCCTTTCCACTCGGCCTTGTCACCGACCTTGCCAAGATGATATTTAGTATATTAGGCTAACAGTTCGCTTCGGCTACAAACTCTTGTTAGGAGTTAAGGAGGAGCTGCGCGTCACGTGCAGTCATACACGATACAATATTTTTTAAGAGATCCGGTTGACGCTTTACTTCAATGTAATTGCATTATTACTACTTAATATTGCACCCACAGCCCTAGCTTCCAGATGTTTACTAATTGTATAGCAGGTCGGACCGATATACAATCCAGTCGCGGTGACTGGCCATTCATGTGGTAAGCCACCCTCCGGGCGGAATTTGAACCGCGACAAAGTGATACCCGAGTCTATCGACTCAGACCACTAGGTCAGCGCTGCGTATAACGCATAATTGACTGGATTTTTTTTTTACCGTAAAACTGTGTGACATAGCATTGTTTTTTTAAATATTTATTTGTGTTTATGCAACGCATCTTAATGTTGGTTCGGGTCATCTGCATATTTACACTAATTATTGGCTTTTCCTAAACAGTTTCCCACGTTTTCTCCACGCAAATGAGTGTGAATTTCCTATAAATTTTACCTTACTCATGACTCTAACATAGTAATGCAATTTATATATATACTTATAAAAAGAATTGGTAGTGAGATGTGATGAGGAAAAAATATATATTGTTATGTATTGATTTAACAACAATAGATTTAGACCATAAATAAATATAATTTGTGGTCAACGTTGAAAATTAACGATGTTTATTTTATTTTTATTATTATTATTATTAGTGCGACAGTGATCCGTCAAAAACGACAGGTACAGATTATATAGGATTTGTATTAATAATTGAGTAGTTTTGAGCTTGTGTAGCCTTTGTAAATATCAGATGGCAATCGTGTGTTTGTACAGTCCGATTCGTATAAAAGGATATTTTTTACAGGAACAAGAGATAATTAAATAATTTATTTTTATATACATATCTATAAATTAAATCATGCATATGTGATCTGCAACTGTCACTTTTGAGAGTTAGTATCAATGTTTATATAATAATTATGATAATATAGCAATATGGTTTCATTGTTGTTCGCAAAAAAAAAAGTTTATAATTATTCTAAAAGGTTCGACCTACCACAACCTTACTAAATAAACATTTAATTTGATTGTGCTTACAAAATAGGAATTGTTACTAAAAATAACAATAAAAACATAACAGAGGACATCTTCTTCTTAATATAACAATGTAGCCACTACCCTCTAGCGGCCGGCAATACCTGTAATCAAGTTCTTGAAGCAGTTCTCGCTGTAGAAGGTGCTTGTATTGAAGGACACCGAAGCGTTAAATATTACTGCCTTTGTTGCTGGTACTTTATTCTAAACAGGGTCATACGCGGCTGGTAAATTGGAGACTAATGTTGGCACAGCTATTACAATCAAATCTACACATCCTAGAACTTGTCATTACTAACCATCATTACAATAATTGAGTAAGAATTGTTCCGGGAGATCAGGGTGTGCGTTCGCGTGGTAGACTTTAACTAAAGCTATAGGTTTTTGATCGTGCTCCACGTCTTACTACCCGCATGTTTACATTAATATAAGAATGATAAAGTGCACCCAAATTTGCATTGAGGGATGATAACAAAGTAAAAACCACTTCAGTTCGCACATCTGGGATTCAAAATTCAATCGCCCAGGCACCGGCAAACCAAACAAGACGAGACTGACGCCTTTGTGAGCGTAGTAAAAGTGGGGGTACGTTGTAGATACTAGCTTCTCCTGGAAATAGCTTGCGGCCTTAATTAAAATACACCCTCCTCGTGGTGTTCCCTTGGATTAGAAGGTAGTGATAGCATTTTTGCACTAAAGCTTACTAATACAATAGAAATCGGAATTGTCGAAGCTCTAAGCGTGTAAACTGCTCTTCCGAGCTATATCCTCAACTCCATCAATTAATATAAGTATATGAGATGAGGTTGACTTATTTTTAAGGAGGAAACACATTTTATATTAACACACCCGTTTTGTACTGAACCTCAACCCTTTGAGTCATTCAGGAGTGCTAGCCACTACGCGAACTCAAACTGTTAAGTAATGTATTCATGACCTAACACAACATGAATACACAGTGGATTTAAATACTATATTTTTATATCGTAGTATTAACCAGTACTTTCTAAAAACAGCTTACAAAAGAATAATATATTAAACATTTTAGATACCTTAAATATAACTTTATTTTATTCATGTCTGTTAAAAAAAATTTTTTTTTTTACTGTTTACAGATCAACAGTACTACTTCAGCAACTCTGCACAGCCCAGCTTCGTCCCCAGCTTCCAGTCCACTCCCAGGCAGCAGCAGTATGAAGAGTACTTCCGACAAGCTCAAAATCCAAGCCCTTTCTCGCCCTTCTCATCACAGCAAGCAGCCCCCAACGGATTCCAGCAAAATCAGAGACTACCCCATTACGAGATCCCTCCTTCACTGCAACCGACTCCTTTCCAGCTACCCCCGAGCAGCTCGGCCCCGACATCACACTTCGACACCTTCCAGTCAGACCACTTCCATCCTTCGCACCAAGAGACTTCTCCTCAATTCCCGCAGAAAACCTATGACACAAAGTTCTCCAACAACCCTCCTGTGGGACCTCCATCAAACATACAACCGTCACTGTCCTTTTCTGGAGTACAAGAGTACAACAATGCGAGACACCCACAAACTTTCCCCAATCAAGCCCCTTCTGCCCAAGCAACCATAAAACTTCCTCAAACATTTCTAGACCAGATTACGTTGAGTCCTAGTGGTTTCTCTGGAGGTTTACCCCAACCTCAAAGAAATGCTAACAATCTTAGACTCATTCAGGGGTTCCCAGATATCGAGAGACCGCAAGGACTTGTAGATCAATTTTCTCCTGCCCCTCAAAGACCTCGCCGACCTCAAAACAATTTCTTCCCCCCATCAGCAGCACAAGAGGTAAAGAAACCAATCAAATTTGTTCCTGAGGAGGTTTTTGAAATCAACACAAACATTGACCAACACCTAGAGGTGGATGACGGGAATACCAATGACAGCAGAACAAAGACAAACCCTCCAACAACAGCGAGATCTAGAGATCAGGTCAGGAAAGCGGATGCTGCGTTGAGAAGAAAGCCTGGCACTAAACCCCAACCTGGTTCAAGGGGGAACTTTCTTACACCCAAAAATTCTAGACAAAATGAGTCTCAAGGAAGAGGAACCACTAATCCAAGAAATATTCCCAGTGGACCGGTGCAAGCAAACTACGATGATTACACACATGACTCCCTTCCTCCATCGGGTAGAGGGAGATCTAAAACAAGGCAAGAAGGACGATATAGACAATCTACGACTCAACCAACTCAACCACAAACACAAAGAATAAGAAGCAATAGATTCACACCCACAACAAAACCATCGACAAAAGCGCGACAAATTAATATACGTCCAACAAAAGTTCCTTTCCTGCCAAAAAGAGTCACTGCTACCTCAACGACAGAGGCAGAACAAGTCGTTGACGATGATTACTCTGCAGATTTTCCAGACTATGTAGAAAATGAAAAGGTAACATTTGTGGAATCATCTCTGTCAAATACAACATACGACGACTTGCAGACTAAATATAATTCACAAACGGTCCCAAACATGAGTGAAATTGAAGAAGGCCAAAGCAATGCAACGTTAACAGTTCAAACTGGCACAGACACTGATGTGAATGTTGATGGAGATACAACTACGTTTATCTCTAATTCCGTAGACGAAAGCTCAACCTACCAGAATGAAGAAAATACAACCATGACAGAGAATATCTCACCACAAGAAGACATGTCTGATTATATCGATACGGACGACAAAATGAGAGAAATAACGTCGACAGGTCAAGACGAAGTTGTGGAATTGTCATCCACTGGTCACGAGGATGTATCGACGACACAGGAGGACTCATCCGTTTTGATAGACAGCACAGCCACAGTTTTAAACCTTGAAGACCATTTTATTCTTCTTCCAGAAAAAGATCACATCTTGCCATTTCAAGATCATTCTATCAGTAACAATACAAGGACTTTCGACGTCCTTACTATGAATCCTGACCACACGCTTGTAGAAGAAGACAACTTCAAAGGATTCGTGGACAGTGTACTGATAGATGCCACGGACCGACCACAACTCACAACTATGGAAAATGATGACAAAACTGAGGAAGCGGGCGTAGTGACTGTCTCCGTAAACACCACAGTGACTATGAAGACAAGTACGAGTAAATCCCTGATACCTCTTATGATGAATGGTCATCCCATTGAAGAAGCCGTAGTGTCCGTCGTGACAACAAAAAGTGTCATAAATAATGCCGTCGTCATGACTTCAACGGCGCAACCTGAACAGACAGAACTCGACCAAGTGCTCACACCACACCCAGCAATGAGTGCGGTTGAGAATATTACTTCTAACCCAACAGAGAGCTGGTTTATTATAGCATCTGTGCAAACAAGTAGAAGTGTGTCCGGAGCACGTTTCTTGCCTTCCAGCGATGTCAAACAAGAGGAGAGACCTATATCTTTGTCGGGAAAAGCACTCGACGAGGATGAGTTAGCAAACGATGAACTTGATGAACTGGCGTCTACAGAAGACCCTAAACTTATATCAGAAACGAACCAAGATCCATCTGACCCATCATTAAATAAAACAGTTTCAGATGAAGCTATGCCCCCATCACTTGATTCAGGATCCTCCACTTCTGAAAGCATTTCGAAAACTAGTGCTGCTTCCACCGAAAGTATAATCGACAAACTAGACCGCGTGCAGTCAGAACTATCCAGCGGTATTCTGACTGGTGGGTTTAGGAATGGGGCTAACAAGCTGCAGCTTGAAGTGCTCACAGAGATGTCTTCCGATAAGCCAGGCGACATTATGCCAATGGGTCGTACCTTAAACATAACTTCTACCACCACAGACATCACGCCGACGACCACTACAACCTATAAATCGCCTGTGTTCATTCGTAGGTTTGAGCCTCACTCGAGTCGTTCCACCGCAAAACCCAAGAAACTTATGATTGAGAATCTACCCATGGATGATTTATCAGGACTTTTACCTGCAGGTTTCAAACCTAGAACACCAGCCCGCAGAACCACGACATCCACACAATCTCCCGATTCTATCGATATGCCTCAAGGCGATGAACCTCCTAAACCCTCCCTTCCTATCACAGGCTTCAAACTTCGTAGTGCAACAGGTAGGCTGCAAAACGGTAAATCGTCCAATATTGGTGCGTCTAAAAACAAAGTACAGGTACAAGATCCTATAAGCTCCTTGCTTCCTCCCGGATTCAAACCAAAAGAAGATAATGTCACAGTTTCCAATGAAAAACCAAAAGAACTTCCGGTTGCGCTGGGTAAGATCAAATTTGAAACTCCTACTTCTCTTTTACCTCCAGGGTACAAACCACCTATAGAGAATGGTACGACTGAAAAACCAAAACGGTTGGAAGACTTGTTTAGGCAAATTCAGGTGGATGATATTGCTTCTTTGTTGCCGCCCGGATACAAACCACCGCCCGAAGAACCGAGTACCACAGTCAAACCTAAGGCCATAGAGAATTTGTTGAGCGTTGCCAAACCAGTCGACATAAACGCGTTCCTTCCTCCTGGGTTCAGCTTACCTGATTCGACGACAGAAAAATTGGCGTCGACAGTATTGGATGCTTTGTTAGACAAGGTCAAGTTTCAGGATGTATCATTGCTGCTACCACCCGGATTCAAACCAGAGACCAACACTTCTTTCACTGCCGTCCCTACGAGACCGCCGTTGCCCACCACAGCGGCAGGATCTAAAGTAGTTTTCCCTAGCAGGCCGGGAGGCGCCCGAAAGCCCATCACACGCACCTCGACCACGGCTAAACCTGCAGATGCGCCGGAAGTGACGCTGCCCAAGATCAACAAGGGATGGCCAACAAGGTAGGATAGGGATGAGGAAGCTAAATTTTAGAACTTACCTCCTAATCCACTCAACCAATATTCAAACCTCGACCTCTCCGACACTGCTAATCTATTATTGTGAGTCTGACACCACAGGTACAAGTATCTATGTTCTGGCCAAAATGTAAATACCCTTCACATGTGCTAGTAATATGTGCCATGTTGAACTATTTCATGGGTGATACCATCTTAACATTCCATGTTAAGCAAATTATTACACTTTGTTGGGTTATAGCTGTGTCCAAAAAGATAGTGAGATTGTGATACTATTATATTGGTGTAATACAGAGTAGGCAACGTAAAGGAAAATATAACGCTATATTAAATAGAAATATTTAAGTGTTAATCAAAAGTTAATGTGTTCAAGGCTAGGTTAGATTAATGAGGGTTATTTAATACAAATTAAATTAAAACCAAATATTTATTGGAAACATAGTCTAGCATATTTTATTTAGACAGCAATCTAAAACATGATTCTTTCTTCTATAATGCGAGTGANCAAGAGAACACAATTTGATGTAAAACCATCACAGTTATTGGGTCAATATTAGTTATAGAAACAAACTGAATTAAGAAATACAAGTTCAAAAAAGATAAACGGGAATAGAATACAAATAGTCAGGCATAGGGGCATGAAAAACACCAACACTAGAAATACTAGCTATAGGTATCTAACCAGTGAATGATTAAACTTTAAACTCTTGCTCGTGAATTAGTTAACTATTATATAAATCAACTGTTTATATGAAAAAAACTAAATGACTTTGAGCTTTCCCAAGGTAGAATTGTTATTCCCATCTGTGAACGACATGTCCCAAAGTACAGTGAACATGTGATTTAGTTTATTGCTGTGTGGTAGATCCTTAAATTATTTATAAAGAATGTCACTTGATAAGTTTTTGTTCACACCTTTTAAATGTGTACATATTGTTATACCCATCTTTCTAGAGCCACGACCGAGTTCACAGGGTGGCCAACATCTTCCACAACACCGATATCCATCGAGAAGTTACTGGAAGCCGCCAGAACCGCCACCACCACGGGCAGTCCAACCACCACCACCACTACCACCACGACCACGACCACAACTACCACAACAACCACAACCCCTCGTCCCACGACCCCAGGAGTGTGCAAGACTGAGTGTGATCTGGCCGCCACCATTAAGCTTGTGGGAGGTGCACAGTGGGTCCCTGAACTATTGGACCACAACACACAGGAATGGCAGGACCTGGCCAATGAAGTGCAGTCTCAGGTCAGTAGTGCTCAACCACAACATCTAGGAGTGGCAGGATCTGGCCAACAAAGTGTAGACCTAGGTCAGTAGCTCTTGACCACAATATCCAGGAGTGGCAGGATCTGGCCAACAAAGTGTAGACCTAGGTCAGTAGCTCTTGACCACAATATCCAGGAGTGGCAGGATCTGGCCAACAAAGTGTAGACCTAGGTCAGTAGCTCTTGACCACAATATCCAGGAGTGGCAGGATCTGGCCAACAAAGTGTAGACCTAGGTCAGTAGCTCTCAACCACAATATCCAGAAGTGGCAGGACCTGATAAATTGAGACTTATTTCAATAGCTCTTGACCACAATATCCAGGAGCGGAAGGCCCTCAGTAATAAGATCAAAAACTATTTTGGTTGTCGTAACATGAGGGTGGTAAGTGTGAGAGAGTTGAGTTACATAACATTTTTTAAATATGAAGCAAAATGTGCACAGCTATATTTGTTATTTAATATTTTTTTCTTAAGATCAATAAATTAGAAAGCTTATAAATTACTAATAACATAATTTAAGGTACCTACCTTGGTACTAGTATTGCATAAGGTAGGCTAAGAGAGGAGAGCAACTACCCTTAAATGTAGCAAATAATAACATTATTTATCAAAATAACAATAGATGTTTGTTTTCCTATTTCAGCTTGAAGAGGTTTACAGTAAATCAGACCAATTGAATCAGTGGTACAAGAAAATAACAATTGATTCATTCAGGTTAGTGAAATAAGTATAAATTCAAACATGGGAATTATTTTAAATAGCAATGTTATAGACATGCTCATTTATAGTGCAATATAATAATAGGTGTGATATATATTCTCACAGTATGAAATTCTTTCATCTAGATTAATAAAACGAAGAGTTTGTTTGCTTCTCTGGCATGAGCGTTGAGTAATATCTATCGCACGCAGAGGTCTGAAATTTAAAAAATTATTAACCTTTGTGCACAAACATGTGCGCCTAAATACTGGAATTTTAAAATTTGTATTGGATTTTTTTTAATTAATTAAAAACTGGGTCAGCAGAAATTAAATGAAGATAATATTTTTCCTTCAGACAAAGGAATTTGATGTAGCCTATGACTTCACAATTAATTATTTACTTGTTTTTAATTGTGGAAAGTTTTAATGTGGATGTTGTATGTGATTTAAATATTATTAGGTGATGTGGATGACCCAAAACATATATAATTATGTATATATACAAGTCTACATAATATGTTGCAACATTAAAAAATAAATATTATACCAATACAAATGTTGATTTCTAGTTAATAACTATAAAGCTCTCTATTGTTTCTCATTAGTTATACAGTACAATTTTTATAGGATGAAGATTTTATAAAATAAACATCTTTTTCAGCCAAAATTGACATAATTTTACCATTCTATTAATGTTATTTACTAGGTAGACCCATGGACGGTTAGGGGTGTTACCTCCTTCAATGTTGGGGAAAAGCTTGAAAGTTTGGAATATTTTTGTGGAGTCAAAATAATGAGATGGGAAATTCTAAGATTATTCTGTACCACAGTACTTTCGAGTATGGAAGCTATTTACCATGGACTTTTACAGAAAATTTCTAGATTTCCCAACTGTCAATTCCTACTCTTCAAAAGCTCCCAATTTCATTACTCATCAAACATTGAAAGGAGATTATTTCTGTAGTAAATTGTATAGAAAGCTTGGTTAATCAAGTTGGCTAGTAGCGCTGTTGTCACCGCCTACTAGTTTTAAGGCTACTACTATTAGGCATTAGCAGCCTTAAGGGGGTTAGGTATTGTTTTAATTTGATTGCTTGATAAAGCCTGGAAATTTTACGAGCCAAAACTTGATAGTTTTCCAACACACAATAAGGTGAATCTAAAAACAATTAACACTTGTAACTTGAAAAATCTCCATCATTTACAAATAACTTGAAAAATACAGTTGCCTAAAACCTTGTTTCAAANGGGGGGATTCCATACCTCAAATTCCCTGGTGTTCTAAACATTGCCCTTGTCACCTGGGAATTTATCTAATTTCAAAACGCCTAAAGTTAGGAAATTCACTTCCTTCCTTCCCCCCCTACCCCTCCAATTCCCCTAAGTATATTTCATGTGATGCCGCTGGGTAGGCCTATTGATAATATTAATTAAAAAGTGATATATGTAGATGAATGTTACAGTAGATCTAGTAAATTTTCTAGCTGTGAAGCCCTTTCTATGAAAAGTGGCTTTATAATGTTCATTAATTTAGCTACAAAGTTTTCCAATATTTCTCAAAAGCTCTTACTTTAAATGCTTTCATTTTTTTCCCCATTGGTTTACCCATAAAGGAGTAAATAAAGTTTATAACTAAATAAATTACTGTTTAAACTTATAGCCCATACTACTTATGAGTGCATATAAAAACAATTTGTGGCCAAGCATTTAGTGAATTAACATGACCCGTAATTGGTTAGGGTGAGGTGGGTGGGGCATGTGACCTGGGCACCAAATCTATTAAAAATATTGCCTGTTCCAATAGCCAAATGGTTTAGGGCGTCGCTCTTGTGCTAGACTGGCCTTCTGATGACGAGAAGATTTAGATTCGAATCCCAGTCAAGTGTAAATAGTTTCTCACTCTCCTTCCATGCAAATGCAGGTGGATTACCTCTAAAATGATTCCGTCCTCATCCCTATCTTGTTAGAGTAATTATCATAATATATGTATAGGTACCCTGAAAAGGTAGTAAGACACAGTGATAACAAAATATTAGCAAAAATGTACCATTTTTTTCGATGATAAGTGTGTTATTATTATTATTTTGTAACTAGTATTGTAAGTAACCAGTTTTAATACCATTAAGAATATTCAGTCAGATTAAAAAAGAAAAAAATTTTCATGAGGTGTCATTTTATTATTTGCCCTGGGTGTCAACTCCCCATCATTTCTAAACATTTACAAAAATACATTTATTTATTCATTTATGCTAACTGTTCCATCTTTAAGAATAATGTCTATAAAGTTTATCACTGTTATAAAGTTATGTTAGAACAATTTCGAAAGATTGGGTGGTAATAATTAATTTTATTTACTTGCCACAGAGAAAAACAATTCACACTTTGCACTGCAGCTACTGGACAAGTAGATAATAGTTGCCTTTAAAATAAAATCTGTCAACCTAGGTTTCATTCTCTTCATTCTTAAGGAAGGAGTGTGAAACATTCAGTGTAACTTTCTTAAAAAAAAAAGAGATTGAAAAAGAGAGGGAAAAGGAAAGTTGATATAAAATTATAGGACACATCAATGGGAACAATTAACAAAAAGGTAACAACCCACCTCGGTGGCGTAGTTGGCTAACACGCTTGTCGTGTTGAGCTTGACTGCTGAGGACGGGGAGATCGAGGTTCGAATCTTGGTCGGGTGAACTGGGTGTGGTTTTTCCTAAATGGTTTTCCACTCTCCCTCCACGCGAATACGGGTTCACTTCCTCTAATTCAACCTTCCAAATTCCTAATCATTAGAGTAATTAGTACTTAAAGTGTATAACCCGAACGGGTAGTAAGACGCGGTGCTAAAAAAAATATATATATATATATATATATATATATATATATAAAGGTAACAAACAAAAAGGATGAGAATATAATACAAATAATTATTTAAGGGAAACCCCCTTTCACAATTTAAAAAATAATAATGGTTAGCGATGTGAATAATACCACATTTAGGCTATGACCTTTATCAGGTGCCTTGAACTATCCATGGTGCAAACCCTGCTTGAGATAAGTATTGCCGTTTGGTAATATAAATCTGACAATATTTCCAGTGAGGGCAGCGTGTTAGTAGACTACTTTGTGGAGCTGAACGAACTGGGCCGTCAAGTGGACACAATGGAGCTGAAGAGGCTGTTCCACGAGACTCTGACCAAACCGCAAGGTGCTGATGGGCAAGTGGTTTCAGCGAGGCACCTCGACGACCTCAAACAGAGTGATGGCGAGCCCCAAAATAAACTCCAACTTGGAGCATTTATTCTTGATCCTCAGTACACAGACTTTATAGGTGAGGAGCATTTTATTTATAACGTCAAAATTTGGTAGAATTTTATGTTTCAACTAGGAATGTACGAGAACAATATTTTGGCTCAAGTTGATATCATTTAAAGAATAATCACATCTATTTACCATCAAAAGACAATTATAAGAATAGAAATAATTAACTCAATACTATCTGTTGTGTATATTTTTCCTGGAAAATTTGATCTAATCATTAGGTTTTTGTACCCAGATTGGTGGGAATGTATTCTAATATAATTCTCATACAGTATTGTTTTCCCTAAATGGTTTCCCACTAACCCTCCAAACGAATGTGATTACAATGAAATAAATTATATCAAACCCCGACACACATTTTAGGCTGAAGGAGGCTAAAAATTCTACCTTTATTATGATTATACTTTCAGTGTTACCAAAACAAATGCAGCCAACTGTGGGCTATGCTGATGAGAGCATGTTCTTACCACAATGGGCAATAGCTGGAATAGTTATTGGACTGGCGTCCTTGCTGTTTGTCATCATATTTGGGGTCACTGTTGTAAGTACAACACAGCAAATTATACAATTCTTCACATTAGAATAACACATTATTTTTAAGAAATGTTGAGTTTTTGTAAACAATGGTAAAAGTGATGTAATCAAGAATATTTTTGAGCTGAAGATTATGCTGGCTCTTAACATTATGTGTTCCCTTGAACTATAAAGAAGTAGGTTTTACAATTGTCTGTTTCTCTGTCTGTCTGGGGCTACAACCAAAATGGTTTGATGGATTTGGATCAAGCTTAATATTTAAGAGATTTTAATTTTAATTCTAGTTATAAACATGAGTGTAGTTTACTGATGATTAATATTTGAAATTTCAAAATTGTTCAAAAGGGGCTCTAAAAATAACTGTTCAAATGTGTATACGAGGACTTTTATAGATTTTTGAAAATGGTGTTCCAAAATGAAATTTTAATTTTTTTTACTATAAACAATACAATACAAGATTTAACAAAATTTCACATATTTGCAAGAACTTAATTAAGAAAATGCGATGAACAAAAACAGTATTTTAATGTATAAAAAAGGAGTGCTATAAAAATATCCTTTGAATGCAATGAGTGGGAGAAATAATACCTTTCATGATTAAGGGTCCTCATGGATTTTATTTTAAACCCCAACAGGAACTGTGGCGGTAGAATACACTATACTATAATCAGGTACTCTCAAGACCTAGAAATCTAAATCTTAGATTAGATTCTTGTAAAATCAATTTTAGAAATATTTCGGAAACCTTTGAAGACCTATGCCAACCATTACTTTGAATATGATTTACCTTGAAAGTTAAATAGGAAGGCAAGGTATACACATACAAATTTTACATTTAAAAAAAATTAAAGTAATTAAAACAAATCTTGAATTATGACTATGTCAGACTGTATGTACATTAGGGTTGAAGAAGGGAGGTGGTGTTGGCTATGCCTCACTCCTTTCCTCTTATTTACAATAAAACGTCATTCCCTAGTCAACACAAGATGCCAATCATGAAGCTTAAACCAAGGACTAAGACAGTTAAAAACACATTTATTTTTTGACTGAAAGTCTTACTACATCATTTATAAATATAGGTTAAGATGGGAATGCAAGAAACGTGAGAAAAGGTGTTTTTTGCAGTTTTTATAGAAAAACATTTTTTTGGTCAAAATAAATCAATTATTGCTTCTATACAGAGTTTAATTTTCTTCGGATTCTTCGTATTGTGAGCTCAACAGCTTTTTAATATCTAGCAAGGATGTCCTTTAATGTCATGAAAAAAAATTTATCCCCATTTAAAAAGTTTGTTAGATAGATATTCAACAAATGTTTATGTCCTCATGTGAATAAAATTAAACTCTTATGTTTGTACGAAAGCAATATTTGATTTAATTTTACCAAAAAAAGTTTTGCTACAAAAATTGCAAAAACACTTACCTTTTCTCGCGTTTACTGCATCCCCATCTTAAGGAGTATTAAATGGATAGTTTTGTTGCAATAGAGTCTTCTGACACAATGTGTTTATGTCTCAAACCTAAAAATAGCAATCTCAAGGTAAAAAAAAAACCTTTAATATTTTAATAAAATCAACAATCCAAGATTTTGTAAATAGAATATTGTTACAAAATAAAGTTTTGGCTTGAAAAGTCAGCAAAAATAGAAAAAAATATATTCAAAGTTAAAAAATATGTAAAACTTTAGTATCTATGTCTATAATTGAATTGAATATATTTATTAACTATTAATTTCTAACATTTAGAATGAAAATAAAGATTTTCTTATTTCCAGTGTTATTTTCGTGTAGGAAAAAGGAGCTTACACAGTAGTCCAACAACCCAAATTAATGGGCACTCAAACTTAAGTGCCAAGCTTGTCTAATATTGTTTAATGTTTATGGGGAGGTTAGAGTTTAAATTTCGGCCAGTTGTCATGGGAGTGACTTTTAATAAAGTTTTCTCACTCTTCCTCCTGTGCAAATGAACATACATTTCCTCTTAATTCTACCTTCCCCATCCATTATTTAGTGTAAATGTGTATATAGCCTGGACAAAAAGATAGTCAGGGTGAGGGGAGTAGCCCTGTCTTACTTTGAGGTTGGATAGCTGTGGGTCTACAGTACACACCTGGAGAGCAGGGGAAAGTTGGTGTGGTTTTTTATATAACAGGTAAAATTAAGACGAATTATAAAAAAGTCAATGGAATTTTCACATTTTAGCGATGATTTTCAAAATATAAAGAAATAATTTTCTATGCATTTAGGAGTCACACAAGTATGACTGTATGTGATTTAGAGATCCATTTATTTAAAATAAATACATAATGTAAAGAGCTACAAGTCAAATATAACATTAAAAAAAAACTGTGAGAATGACATGAGTTTTATTTGTATCTTTGTAATTAAAAAGATTGGAAAAATCACTCTTTTTTTTGTCTATAATTTGTGTAAAAGTCGGGGATTTCAAAACTTACAGAATGTATCAATCCTGGTCTAGTTCCCAGGCAAATGAAATTTTGAATAAAAATAAAACTAGTTTACACCCATGAATTTTAAAGTTAAGAAGGGGGGAATAAAAGAAACAAAATTTGAATAATTTTTATATTAGTTGTATATTTAATACACCGGCAAAAATAATGTTAGCTATGAGTGTTCTTTATCTCACCCTAACAATGCTATTGGTATGTTTCAATAAACATGAAGAGAGCATTTTTACTACTTAAAAAACTAGCAAATCAATATGAATAAAATTTACAAATTAATGTTATAATATTTATACTACACTACTCAAAACAAGTGTGTACAACTGGGTGTATGGTTTAGAAAAATAAAAAATTACATTTGAGACACGGGCATCTGCTTTATTATGGAGAGAAATAGGAAGATCAAATTGGTAAATTACATGTGAAAAACCACCCTCAATAAACACTGCAAGGACTGTAAATGATATTTTACTGACCTACTATTCGAAAGTAGTCCTAAATATTCCAATATAAATGCTTGTTTTAGCTGGTAAATCGCAACAAGAACAACAAGAAAAAGCAGCCGACTCCTCTGACAGAGGACATGCTAAATGAACTGAACAAGAACCATATGGGAGGTCTAGATAACTTTGGTGCAGAGGATCTGTACAACATGGAGGATGTGTGGAATGACAAGCCGTACGACAAACCTAGCAAGAAGGTAGGTGCAGCTCTGTATTCACAAAATATGAGGTTTCCTCTTCTTCTCATATGATCTTCTTGACAACTGTGAGAACATTTGAAAATTTAGTTCCCATAGCATCCACCTTCCTGATCTCACTTACACCCAATGTTTATGTTTCTGCAGCATATGTAACTATGGGTACTTCCTTACACTTCAAAGGCATTTCTCTTTTTCATAGCAGATCTCTTACACACCTGTAAGCCATCTCTCCCTGCTACCCTCTTTTTATTAGATATTCTTTACTCCCCCCACCATCTTCACCTCAATCACGCTTCCAAGATATTTTACACTCTGTACATGTATCAGCTCTATGCCAGCCACCAGCTTTATAGATTTTCTAGGTCTTAGCCTCTTCTTTGTCACTATCATCACTTCATACTTTAACAGTCTAGATTACATACCACTCTTTTACACTTCATTACATACTTGTACTTCTTTTTCCTTCTCCCCCATACCATCAAGTTATAAGCAAACATATTTGTTTTTATCCTTTCCTCCCCAAGTTTCCTTGCCACTTTATTAATTACCATTACCATTACTAATAGTAATTATAAGTGGCGGAACATGATCTTTCTTTTTAATGGAACCAGGTAAAAGCTTAGCGGTAATAATTTTTTCTCTACACATGTTAGCATATTAAATTAAATTCATTTAAGTTTTCCTAGTTTTTAAAAGATCCCTATAATTACAAAATCAGTATATAATTTGATAAATAGAAAGAATAAAATAATACAGGTTTTGAATTAAACTTACCAAGTTATGACATTACTTGTACTAAAGTTAAGTGCATCTATCTTTTAATACCAGTTCATGAGTACCACAGTATCTTAAACATTCTATTAATTTGCCTAATATATGTCTATTTTTTGACAACTGTTCATTGTGTTTTTGGACTGAAATTTTGACTGTGGAATCTATTTGTGATGCAATATTTACTATTCCAAATGTTTAAACTTGCATGCATTTTCCAAATGAATTGCGCATTCATGTTTTTTAATCCTTTCACATAAATGTTTAAGATCCTTACAGCCTACCACTGTCTACATCCCTCAGGTTATTGATGGGTAAACCCAATGGGACGAGACCATCGGGAAGAACTAAAAGCAGATGGAAGGATAAGATTAGAAAAGATTTAAGAGAGACAGGGTTTAATGAGGTGGACTGGATATAACTAGTTCAAGATAGGGATAGGTAGCATACTTTTGTAAGGGCTTCAATTGACTTTTGAGTTCCTAGATATAAAGTAGGTTAGTAAGTAAAATAATTTGACACCAAAATGAACAAGAGTGGTTAATAAAAAATTAATATTTTAAATGATTATAACCCAAATTAAAACTCTTTTAGCTGGAAACATTTTTTTTTAAGCAGCAAAGAAAAATCTGGAAAAAATACTTAAGTTCTAGCTTGTAAATACCTACAAAGGAAAATAATATAAAGAAAATCTGGATGTAAGAGCAAAGTTGTATTCTAAAATTGTGTAATCTAACATAGAATAAGCCTAAGGCAAACTTCTACTCTCCTCATTTCTTCTTGCACCAACTGTTTTGCACTTTCATTCCATTTCGTGCGCAAAATTTTAGCAACCTTCTACAGGGTATCCCAAATAAAACCGGCCTCTAATCACAGTATATCGAAGTATTGTGATTAAAATGTGGGCCACCAGCCACTATAAATAGTTTCAATAAATAAATGTTTACTAGTCAGCAAGAAGAACTATTTATAGTGGTTGGTGGCACACATTTTGAATACAGTCTTTGAAAGAAAGTGTGCAAATGAGAGGAGAAAAATGTTGGAAGGATAGAGTAAGATGGGGGCATTTTACTAAACTGACCCAGCCACAGGCTGGAAACAGACGATGACGATTACTTTGAGATACTGTGCGTTTGGGGGCGATTTTATTTGGGACATACTGTAGCATCCCAATTTCTCTCTGGCTGTAATTTCCTAACACTTCTTCAAAACCTCTTTTTTTACTACTTTTGAATTCAGATCTTCCATACTACCTGCCATTCTTTTCCCATATACTGTTCCAATTCTTCCTCACACTTATCCTTGTCTTCTGCTGGGTATCCCACTTTTATCACCTCCAACTTCTTTCCTCTATCCATTATTAAAATTCTTAATATACAACCATTTATAACTTTCAACTATTTCTATCACTATAAAAACTACTTTGTTTCACATCCAGTACAACATAATGCCACTCCCTCTCCGCTTTGTTTCAATCATTCCAAACATGTCTATTCTTCTCTTTCCCATCATATCTACAATCTCTTCTTTTCTTTCAATTAACAAACCAATAATCAATGTACAAAGAGTTAATGGTTAATTCTTAAAAAACAGATTGTGAGTGCATAATCTCTTAATCAAAGTTCTGCACTAGTAGAACTCTTGAGATAATGTGAAACTAAAAGATCTCATTAAACACACACAAAATAGATAAAATGGTAAAGATTGACTAGACAAACAAATGTGGGAATAAAATTACAAGGATTAAGTAACATACAGGAACATATTTTGATAAAATTTGCTTTAAGAAAATATTAGAAACAATGGTTCATTTGAGCGTAAACAGCACCATTATTTAATTATATTAACTTTGCAATTGAAATAAATTTTCTATGTGGAAAAAGTGATCAGATAGCTTTTGACAATTTGGCTGACAAACCTTGTATTTTTTAGTAAATAATGGATATTTAAAAATTTTACATACAAGGATATTTACTGCGTGCACTTTCCATACCAATTCCAACAAACAAACTTAAATATAGAACAGACAAAAGAGCGAGTTCCCTATAAGTTATTTCATTGCTGTGAAATGGGAACAAGGGTGCCCAAATGGGAGGGTTGAATGGAGTCTCATATGAAGGGGTGTGCCACCCACCACCAGCCCCTCCTCAAAACAAGATTTTAGGAATTTAACTTTGTGGGGAGGACATTTTAGAGCATCTTAACATAATTTTGATCTATGAATTTAATGAGCCAATTTTATACAAAAAAAATATTTTTTAAATTAACCGAACCCTTTGAAAAGCAAAATTATATTTTTCACAAGTTAATTGAACAGAACAAAATTAAAAGTGTTGAAGAGGGAATAGGAGTTGATCTATATTTTATCATTTTTATCTCTGTTAAGTAAGATATTGATGATTCAAAGCTGTTAGTAGCAAATTGCAACCAAATCCCAAATATATATAATCTTTATGTTTCCATCAAAATCAACAAAAAAATAAATATGGCAAAGTAATAAGGGGGTCTTCAGCCCCTTTTATCGCCCATTTATGGGCGCCCATGCACAGGAAACCCTAATTTCACCAATAATAACTTTTTCCCCATTCTGGGAATTGAACCTATGACCATTAGATCACCAAACAGATATGCTTCTGACTAAGAAAAGGTTTCAATAAAATGAATTATGGTAGAATACCTTAAGTGTGGTAGGTATAATGTCACCAACTCCAACAGAAATTTTATTTAAAAGTAAACAAATATTGATAGTAAACATATGATAGGCCTACTTCAAAGAAATGTTGATAAAAACAGGTGTGCAAAGTCAATTTTTTTTAAATTCCGGGCGAAGTTGAACCTAATATATAATATGAACTATTTATGAAGTTGAATAAAAGTAAAAAGTATTTTTTAAACTGTTTTTCATTTAAAAAACATATATTATAAAGTTAAGACACTATATATAATTTAAAATATGTTTAACCTAAATTAAAAAAGTAATTAACTTTTAAAGCCGAATATTTATAATATTTGAAATTAGAGTTGATAGATTTTCAAAGCTAAGGTGTAAGTTTTTGAAGCTTTGCACACCCTAAAAACATTTAGAAATGATAAAATCTATCTGATACAAATTATTATTGTTTAAATTCCAGAGATCATCGGCCTCTCTGCACGACAACAGTATGTCCAACTTGTATGACAGCTGGAGGTCTGAATGGAACGGCTACTACTACAATGCGTATTATGGCAATTCTAATGGGGGTGGCAGCAGCTCTAGCGGATATGCACGCAGACGCTCTGACTATGACACCAACTTTTGAACATTACAAGAGAGGTTGATTTGAAATTGCCAACAGGCATAGCATGTCATGCCACAACACGTTATTTCTCTTCTTTTGACATGCACTTAACATCATGTGTCATACAAAAAGAAATAGAAAAAACATCCATTAATTCACAAGGAATATTGTTCATTTAAGTTATGTTGGTTAAAAAATTATTTAAAAGCAATATTTTAACATCATTGTTAAAATATGTTGGTGTGTGTATATATATATAAAGCTCAAAGGTTTGGGCCATAAAGATGAATGCCAACTTAATATTTATCTCTAGTCACCTGGCCAATTCTACTTCTAATTTTAACTTATTTTGATCATTCACACATGTGATAGGAGCACTTTATATATCCCAACAATCTTTATGAATGAAAAACAGTGTGTGATATAGACAATGGGTTTGAAATAGTTTGAACATTTAAATATGCTTATTGGATTGAACATTTTAAGCCACAACTTTTGAAGCAATTAAAAAGAAAGTATATTTGAAAAATTTAAATCTGAAGAGTGCCTAAAATATTGAATGCCACAGTTCATTAGACATTCAACTTGACAATGTACATTGTATGAAATAATGACCGAAACTAAACTATATTCTTAATTATAAAGTACATTTAAGTTGCCTACCAGGAGCAACCTTGGAAATTATTTAAGTGTAATTATAATGAAACAAGAACTATTCCCAGGATGACTAGCTACACTCCATTTACGGTAGGAATTACTCTCTGAAAGGTCTTTTTTCCTACCAATATCCTACTATATAATAGATTTCTGGCAGGGAAAAAGGCCTTTCAGAAAACAATCCTTACGCTGAACAGACTTTAAGTGTAGAGTTTTAGTATTTATCATAAAGTCTGCAAGAATATTTTAGCGCAGTAAACATTAGTATAAAATACCTACCATTCCATATTATATTCTGAAATTCATTTGTATTTAGACACTGTATAACATAGTTGATAATTTTAGGTTTAAATGCTAGTACTAATAACATTTGACTTAACCATAGATTTGACCATCTTGCCAAAAGAAAAAACATGGCATGAAAATGTGCACATCAGATGAAACTGTGTCAAAGGATTCATATTTTTACTAGATAAAATAATTTACAGCGTCAGATTCAAGCATAAAAGTGAAAAATGTGTATAGTACTTTAAGTATTGTTTGTACACATAGTTTACCATGAAGGGTAGCAATATTACCTAGATGGATTACACTATGGTTATATATTATAAGCTTCACCATAGTGAAATAATACAATGTAAGCTTGCTACCTTACAGGGTATATGAAGAGTATATGCCAAGAGATTTAGAATTAATACTGCTAAATCTATCAAAACATTATTTTTATGATTTGTATTGTGTTAGTGTGTAGTTTCAATTAATTGCTGTTATGTGTTACATAGTTTTTTGTCAAGATCAATATTATCAGGTTTATGTGTGTAAGTCTACAACTCACCGGTTTTCATGTAACTATAACATATAAATTAATTTTTGTCATTTGGGGAAATGTTTTATAAACAAATGGCCTAATATTTTTACAAAAAGAAAAAAATTAAAACTTTGAAACAAATGCAGGGTACATTAATTAGTTTAATAAATAAATTTCGATAAAGAAATATCTTAAAGTAACTTTAACATGAACAAAACTGATTACAACATGAATAATTTTAATTGTGTAAGTGTAGGGAAAACTGAATTAAGTAAATATCAAAATATTAATCAAGTTTGTATCTCAAATATATAGGTAACTCATAGAAGTTGGTTAGTTAATAAGAATTTAATTATAATGATGCTGATTGCAATTTTAGACAGTCATTCAATTAAATTCTCTGATCAAATGCTCATAACTTAGAATGTTTAATAAGGCCACAGATAACATGGGAAGTACAGAGAAACTTTCTTTGACTAGTCCCTACTCGGAGATTGTTTATTTCTGTTGGAGTGCCATTAAATACTTAATAATAATTGTACATTCATAGTGTTTATTTTTAATGGTGTCAAAAATGTAAAACAATTTAAAATTATAAATACATCATTTTGAACTAAAAAGTGTTATTAGAATCACATGTTTATGGTAAAAAATTCATTAAATAATATTGCCATAAAAAGAATGATGAATGTAATTAGTATTTTTGTAATTTTATCAATAATCATACAAATTTTAAAGAAAACAAAAGTTTTACTTTGGAGGCTTCTTGTGCTAATTTGTTTTATTATAAACTATGAAAACTCAGTGTAAACTCTGTTTATCATGAAAGGTAGTATTCTAACCTTGACCGATTTCGCTATGGTCCTACCATGTGGAACCTAGCAATATACGCTTGCTACAAAAGATATTGGTATAATCTACTAGTTTTAGTTTACACAAAACTAAAGTTTTATATTAAGACTTGCTGTTTTCATAATATATATGTATACATAAAGATTATATCTATATGTTTAAAACTTTTTTTAATATTCAAAAAAGTACATTTGAATTTTTACTACTTAATGAAATAATTTGGGAAATGCCTACTCTGGCAAATATTTAGGTGTGTATAAAAGTAATGTATATACAAAATAATTATTTTTCTAAAATTTTAAATCAATTTAACTTTATAGTCTTAGGTTTTAATTTAAAACCATATCAGATATTGCATGTGGGTAAATATTTATTGAAATTTTGCTGTCACAATATGGATTATTTGATTAAAATTGTTGAAAGTATTTATAAATAACATTTTAATTTCAACACTTCATTTTTATGTTTTGCAATTTTACACTCATCAAGAATTTCATGTGAATTTAATCATCCATTTTGGTAAAAGAAATGACATATTTATCAAATCAGATCATTTGTGTGAATAAAACTAATTTCCAGCTGAGGCTCTATACACACATGTTATGCTGTGGCTTCAAATAACAACTCGACATAATAATGTAAATAAATGTAAATATATATATTTTAAATACTGTACACAAATTTATAAATGGTTACTAGTTTGACTATTATGATATTATTAAGAACTACTCTGTGAAGTTACTACAATGCATAGGTAATGCATTTATGATATTGTATTTTGTAACAAAAATGTTTGAGATGTTTTATGTAATAAAGACAAGACTATAAATGGTTTGTATTATTTGATTTAGAATAATTGAAAACTAGAGAAAGCGGTCAATTCGTGCAGTGGGAATGTACTTTGAGAGGACCGACTCTTGTCGACCTTTATAGGGAACACAATGTAGTGTCCCCACAAACTATACCAAGACCTGTTGATAACTCTATACTACACATATGAGATTTTCTAGCGCCCACTCAAAACGTGAGAAAAAAGAGGTCCGCTCTCACTCTATAGTGTAGTTACATTGCACGACAACAGCTGTGACTGAGCCATCAACCACAATAAAGTCATTCATACACTGCTGCAGGCCACTGTGTGTCCAGGGCAGGGAATAGTTTTTAATCCATTTGCTCGCACTTGCTGTTAATTACTATTTAATTTTAATTATAACTTCTCTGTAAATTATTTTTATTCCTTGGTTGGTTTAAGTGAATCCTTGTTTCTTTATAAATTTATACTAAAGGGGAATATTTTTAAAAACAAAAAAGAGGATGTATAAGTTTACAAATTTGGGAGAAAAAGGTGCTTTATCAGTGTAGCCATCTAGAAAACTTTATTAAAAAAAGTTCCGCCTCACCATTGGCCATTTAGATGTGTTTTGTCACTTACTAATTTGAGAATTTTCATTTGGTAGGACATTTTTGGAGATTCCCAATCCACATTAAAGAGGGATTACAAACATGTTTGGTGTGCAAATATAGTTGGAGGGTTTTATCCAGGGATAACAGTCAGAGGGCCAGTTTCATAGTCAGATTGAATATGCCTCAAGTGTGGTGCTACACTAAATATATAAAGACACATACCTTAAATCGAATATGAAACTGGCCCATTCCACTCTAATCTAGTTAGATGTCGCCCTGTATTTAGTGTAGTGACACACTTGAGGCATACTCAATCTGACTATGAAACTGGCCCTAAGTATTAGATTCAGTATAACTAATGATGTGAGGGAAAATCTTCTCTGATCGTTTACAGGTCGCATTATTTCTTTTAATCCAGAAATTAGGGGTTCTTTATCTTGCTTTGGTGTAGTTCCCCACCCCACCCTCAGCGTTTCACTAAAATTTAAAATTGAGAAAAAGAATATTACAAAATCTTGAGATGACATGGTAATTAATTTCTCCTATATTAACACTTTTGGGACAACTTTTTTTGTAATTTTTTTGTTCGTCCCAGAGAGCAATGACAGCTTAATCTTATAGGTAGGATTGAGGAGGGTGATTTGAGTAAAAACTGCACTTGGTTAACTTTTGTTTTTTAAATGTTTGGACTTCAATAGCTTCATTTTGGGAATTTTGTCTTGCTTGGCTATTTTAGTTTTTCCTTTCATATATGGTTGAAGGATTTGTGGGATCGTCACTGTACCGTCACTTTCTTGATAAGTTTCAAACAAAGCAATCAACATTCTGGGAACAGCACAAGCAGTACCATTAACTGTGTGGGCATGCACGAGGTCGGCTGAACTGCTGGGTGAGTATTTAATATTGAGACGACGTGACTGGTAATCGGTGCAGTTGCTACAACTTGAGATCTCACCAAACAAAGCTCTTCCCGGCATCCATGCCTCGACATCATACTTACGATAGGCTGGTGCCCCAAGTTCATACAACGGCATGTCGAGTGTCTGGAAGTGTAGGCCGAGGGAAGAAAAGTTATGTTCCTGAATCTGGCGAAACTCTTCTAGTAATTCCTCGGAGCTTTCGCGGCTCGTGACTCCAAACATTTCCACTTTAGTGAACTGGTGTACCCTTGGAATGACACAAGAGGCATTTGATAAAGGTTTTAAATAAGAGACAGGTCAACTCTTTATTTTTTTTGAATCTGAATCCAATATTTTTTGTCCCAATCTCAAAACAAATTAAGAGGCTCAAATATTTAAAACATAAAGTCAATTTCATTCAAATTGGAAGATATTAAAAATTAAATAACATAAAATGAAACTGTTTTATTTATGAAAGTGGCATCTCACATGAAACAAATTTCTTGATTAATGGTATGCTATAAAAAACAAATGATAACCTTTTCAATAAATATGTGTAAATTGCATCGATGTACATATGGCCTAGAGCTCAAGCTCGTTAAGTCTATATTACCGGTTTGAATCTTGGGTACGTGTATTCAGAGTATTCTTGCTTGAATGGTTTTTTATTCTTCCTCTAAACAAATGCTGGTACATTTCCTTTAAATTCTACTTTACTAATTTCAGACACTACTAATGTAATTATATACAAATAGCCTAGATAAGGAGTAAGTCCTAGGCCCCCTAGTGTAAAAAAAAGCTCCAAAACTATAATTATTTATTAAAGCTTGTATAAAGCACAGCTCCTTTAGCAAAGAGGGATCAAACTACCTCAGTTATATCAATAATCTTTAGAAAAACTTCAGTCCACCTCAAAAATAATCTAGAGATGTTCCTGATTTTGGATCACTTCTAATAAGTTGTTAAATACCCCTATGGGATCTACCAACTCCCGTGTGGAGACTACCACTTAGAAGCCTACCTGAAGATACCTCTCTGTTCTGCGATACTGGACGTCTCTGCTCTAAAACATCTGCTAACAGCTGCCAGCTTCAGTGGAAGCTGTGATGCCAAAAACTTTTTGTTTATCATACAAGCTGCCAGTGCCATTTCTGATGTCCCTGACAGACACAAGTCAGGGCCATGGAGTTCTGGATCCAATTTGTAAACCTACACATAAAATACTAATTGGATAAAATGGCAACCAGGCTATCTGGAACACTTCAAAAATATGGAGCATATATAAAACAAGTAATCAACATTAAATAACTAGGTTTAGAAACATTGTTTACAATAAGTTGTCTATGAATAGTTATTTTATTTGAAATTAATAATTAACATCATATCAACTATATGAGAATAAAAGCATTCTTTCTAATTTATTATATTCATCAACTTACATCATAAACAGAGTTTAACTTGCAACATGAATAGGTTAATCAATAAACCAAAAAATGGGTTAAAAAGATAAAAATTGAACTAAAAATCAAGTTAAAAAGGTATGGTTTTGAACCTCACCACCTTGGCAGCGTGCTGCCACCACCAAGATTACGTGTTGCCATGGCGGCAAATATCACTACCACTTCAATGCAATTAATAGCAATATATTTCAAACTCCACCAGTGCTGCCTGTGTAGTGCCATCAATGCATTGCCACATGGGCAACAAGCCAACAACACCAACACAAATTCACCAATGGGGTTTAATATGTATGTATATATATATATATATATATACATAAAACTCCCTATTTGTGAATTTGCTCATTTTAGGAATCGAGCTAATTTCTGCCCATTTCATAAACTGACCTCGCCTGGCAAAAAATACATCCCTGTCATATATATATTAATAGCTTTAAAAAAAGAATAATATGGTAGCGAAAATCTTAATTTTATATGTTAAGAGTCCTTTTAAAGATTACCAGTTACATAAAATAAAATGGCTATTACATGAATAATTTGGTCACGTGAATAATAAAAATGTTTAATTTTTCAATGATTATCCATTTTTCAACAAAAACTTCACCAAGAATCAGGAATATGAATAAAACCAGCATTTAGTTCTGAAAGTGACCTAAGACTTATATAATTTAAGCAAATTTTTAATTATACAGTCATATCACTCAGGTCACAGAAACATACACTGCCTCACAATGTTGGTAAACACTGCCAGGAGAGTAGGACTGGCAATTTATCATTGACATTTTAACATGGGATGGGGCCTTCAAATCTTTATAGATATTTAAGATTTTTAAAATATAGAAAAATGTTTTTAATCAGTTTTGGAGGTGTTATACTGCGTATTGGTGGTTTAACTTGACATAATAATAGGATAAACTTAACAACCAGACCCAAAACCAATTAATTAACAACTGGATGTATTAATGTTATAATGAATAAATTATAACAAACAAAATTAAGATTATCTTAGTTATTTACGATTTATTGCTTGTGTCAACTTAACGAAATGTATGAATTATTAGTGAATTAATATAGGTAGTAAATTAAATCTTTATGTTAACAAAGTTTTATAAGATTTGGATTCAAATTCACCTGTACAATGAAGATTTGTGCCCGGCTGTTCTCTTATTGTAACCGCTTTGAAAGGTTCATAATAACATCATATTCTAGCTTAGCCTACCATAATCTTAATGAATTAAACAACCCATAAGATGGATAAGGATTTCAAGGTTGGGTTGAGTTGAAATGGTTATCTTGTAAAAATAAATGCTAAAATGGATTCTTATGATTTAGTATCTCCTATAGCAGGCCTAAGCAACTTGTTTTGTTTCACAATCTACTCTTTTTGTTAAGACCGAATGAGAGCTATTAGGGCCTACGTCCACCTCCGAAATGGCATGAATTTTAAAAACATCTGGATATAAAGATCAAATACAAACATTCTTTATAGCCTAAAAAGAACAAAAATATTCACATTTTAAGACAATGGATACATTTAAAACCAGATTTCTTACTGTTTAAGTCTGGTATGACTGGGAAAGAATAAACTGAGCAATATCTTCAATTTTTTCGAAGTCATGGATTGAACAAACAATATATTTCTTGGTTTCTCAGATAGTTTTGCTTGTTATCACGCATGTTTGGAAAGTGGTTGAAAGTGTTTTGTTGAAAGTCAGTGATCATCAGTTGAAACTGGTTTTAAAATAGGCAGAAATCAAGCTGATCATGTCACCAACCATCTTCTCTTTTTCTTGGAGTCCTAGATTCAGAGAACTTAGTTTGCCAGTGAAATCTGTCAGAAATGCCAAGTCAGACAGCAAGACTTTGTCCTCCAACTCTCAATATTCGTCTGCTTTCTTCCAAAAATGTTTTAATCTCATTCAACAAATCGTGGAATCTTTGGAGAAACTTATTTTGACTGAACCACCTTACACCTGTTTGTAATATTAAATCTTTATTTTTTCATCCATTTGCATAAATTTATAATACACCTGTTGAAGGTTATGTCCATCACACTGAACACTGTGTTTAAATGCTTGCTGGTCAATACCTGCTAGTGAGTGATACAATGATAACCCAAGAAATCGGGGAAGTCATCATCTATCTACTGTATTTCGATTAAACCTTTCATATGACCTGTCACTACTTTTGCTCCATATGTTGTAATTGATAGCCTACTAGCTGAAAATGAAGCAGTTTAAACTTATTAACAAAATTTATGAAGGCAGTGAATATGTCCAGACCTGTAGTTTCTTTTTTTTCCAGGGAAATCACACCGATCATTTCTTCTTTAGTGGTAAAATCATCAAAAACCATACATATAAAAACAATTACTTAAGCAATACCACTGGCATCGCTGGATTCATCAAGATGGAAAGATAAGGCAAAAAGTTATCATGTTTATTCTTGCAATTGTTTACTCACCTTTTCAACTGTTTTTTCAACTCTCCACATCACAGTATTTATCTCACTACATACAACACTCGCTGTTGTTAATATTACAAGATGCAGTACAAGTGTAAGACACTAGCCCTTATTTAGGCCATGAGAAATTAACAATGTAGGACAAAGCAGCTGAACAAGGAATGAACCCAAAACAAACATAAATACATACACAGCGCATTTGCTGAACACCAAGAATTTGATTTGATACAGTCCACATTTTACTAGGGTTACCAGCTCTCTGGTCTCAAGCGAGAGTACATGGACCTGCATTGTTTTTTGCCATGCCTCTATCGATGAAGTGATTCAACTCAATTGAATCTCAATGTGAACGGCAAAAGCTCATTGGGATATGTTATTATTTTATTGTTGTTGTTGTTTTTGTTGTGGGTATCATTATTATTATTATTATTATTAGCACCGCATCTTACTACCCATTCGGGTTATACACACTAATGTGTAATGGTAGGATGATTGTGAGATGAAATGGAGGACTTACAGTTTAACGTGGGATCCAAACCACGGTTGAGGGCTGGCATTCCACACATTAAAAAGTTGTGATTAATACACGCCTTGTCAAAGGGGAAGTAAAGGTTTGGCAATCAGATAAATCCATGCCAGGATAGAGGATTGAACCCCAGACCTCCAGCAGAAGTCTGACACCTTAACCCTAGACTGCCAAGTCACTCGTTGGTATATTAGATTAATGTACGGTACTGTATTTAATTTTTGAGGGTTTTGCTTACAATGATTATTTTTCCCAATAATACTAGGAATTTATTTTTCTATTCTGCAGGCATATGAATAGCCTATATTGAATCAGAATTCACTAACAGAGACTCGATCTATGGTTCATCATTTTTTATAACAACAGGATTCCACGGAATCCATGTTATTGTTGGAACTACATTCATATTAAATTGTTTAATTCCTCATTACTTCTTTAACTTCTCATCCAATCACCACTTTGTGTTTGAAGCCGCTGCATGATATTGACATTTTATTGATGTGGTTTGACTAGTCTTATATATATTTCGTTATACTGATGAGGTAGATAATTACTTATTTTGTATAACAAATACATTTGACTTCCAATCAAAAGTTCTAAGTTATTTAGATTAAGTAGTTAAAATAATTGTAATCTCATGTAAGTTATTTGTATTCTTTTACTAATGAATTCAATTATAATAATCATTAATAATGTCTAAAAAAATCAATGATCGAGAAAAAAGATCACCTTTTGAGTGTGGGTTCGACCCTAAAAGATCTGCTCGGTTACCTTTCTCATTATGCTTCTTTTTAATTGCAGTAATTTTCCTCATTTTTGATGTAGAAATTGCCTTAATCTTACCCTTCTTTATTATTATAAACTGATCTATAATAATTCAAGCCTTCTCAACTGTTAATATTTCTAATAACTTTAATTATCGGATTATATTACAAGTGATTACAGGGAGTATTAGAGTGAGCAGAATAAATTAATCAAGATTACAGTTAAATAAAACATTTGGATTGCTTACAAAAAGTATCAGCATCAGCTCAACACATAATTTTCTCCCAAATGTAAACAAAGATGCGTCTGCAGTGTTGCCAGCCTAGAGTACAAAACTATGTTCCAAGCAGGCGAGTGCAAACAGAAACGTCAAGTACATGGTTAAAAAATAAATATCAGTTTTTATTTATTATTTTTTTCATGCAGTGGTAACTTTGGGGTTTTAAATTATAAACTATATTGAAATTAGTTTGTTTTTTCCACCTTAAGAAATATGTGTTGGGGCTCACTTTCTTATGGAATGCCCCATACGGTTTGTTTAAAACATTAACCTAAATCTTTATTTTAGGAGTATCCTGTTACCAGACTTTGCCACTCAATTGCTGTTTAAACATACTGTTTGTTAAGATATATTTTTCTCATATTTAAATTGTATGATATAAGGCTTTGTGTCGCTGTGATCATAATCATCAGTAAGTTTAGTAGACTAAAACTAAAAGATTCTTAAATTATATAAGATTTAGGGGGAGGGGGGAGGGGGAAGGGGATTTTTTATTCTATGTCAAATTAATAGAACCTTAATGTTTTTAGCACTTATGCACACAACAACATAAGAAAATTTCCAATTAGAACAAAATAATTAGGCCTATACAGTTGTGAAAAAATTCTAAATCGTGAAAAGAAAATTAGAATACTCAAACTAATTCACCCAATAATTATCAGCCATGCCATTTGCATAGACAAATATTTTCAAAAAACCAATTAAATTGAATCTAATCGAAGCTCTGGATATACTAAATAGCCCGTTCACACCACAACTTGATGCGTAACAAACTAAAACCATAATATGATAGGCCTGACCGTATTAGTATATACAAACATTTTCAGAAAACGTTCCTTGTGTTAATAAAACTTTCCTAGAACAATCCAGACACCTTAAATTATACCCAATGGCGATTTAACGTATTTATTAATATAGGCTTATACTAGAAGTGTTTAAGTACTTCTAGTTTTCTTTTTTAACAAACCTAATTCTTGTAAATGAGTAATTTAGGGTTTTATTACCTTCATTAAAGACTTTGAAAGTCTTCTAATGAAACAATCTAAAGTAGATTGCCACATATCTCAACTGCGCATAAGTGGATTGTTAAACATCTAAACTGAGTAAGTAACATTTTAAAATGTGATTTTTTTTGGTGCACAGTATTTATAATGTTTTAAACATAAAAACAACCAATGAGCTTAACCTAACCTTTCATGTGTAAGTATATAAAAATTTCTGAGTTACCTTAGTCTTTCATGTGTGAATAACTAAAAATGTTGATCTAAAACAATCTTTAAGACTGTTTAAAAGTTCTAAGTAATTATGTGAATTTTCTATTTAAGGATTTTTTTTTTAACGATTTAGAATTTTTTTAACATATGTTTTTATGTCTTATTACAATCAACCATTTGCTAATATTGTTGTGTGTAGAGGCTAAGTGCTAGAAAACATTAAATTTCTCATAATTTGACAGAGGAAAAAATAAAGAATCCCACACTCAGCTAATACTATAGCCGATTTGGGGTATTATTCCTATATTTACCTGAGTTCTATCACCATCAATTGACATGCCACAGCTTTCAAGTACTTTGCCAGGTAAAATATCTGGAACTGAAACAAGCTGAAAATTTCTTTTGAGCAAAGTTTGAATACTGAAATTAACTAGTGCACGCTCCATTTGAGAAAGTTCTCCTATGAAGTAATAACTCCTATGACCTGTTAAATTCCCTAAATTATCTGTTCTTAGCAAATTCAAATTTTTTGTTATGTCTTCAAATTCTCTGGGGCAAAATGGAAATGCTTTTTTACTTCCTTTAGTACAAACAATTTTGGGAGTTTCACCATAGTCTCTTAATGTGGGATGAGATCTGTTCGGTATTTTCTTCGCTTCATTTTCAAACTGTACAAGTAAATTATGTTTTTCATTTTCATTTTTCTCATTTTGAAGTTGTCCAGATAAGTTGTGAACGAGATGTATGTCTCCGACACCTTTTCTATTTATTATATTTGCTTCAATTTCACATATATTATTTGAATTACACAAATATTCCACATCTAGTTCAGGTTTAGGTATATTGATAGTATTTATTGTATGATTAGAGAATGTTCTGTGTTTAAATAAACGTTTACATATTGAAAACAATAATACTTTCGCTCTATTTAGTTGCATTTTGAATTAATTTTTGTACACTAGCACATAATTAGGTAATTTTAAAAATAGTTAGAATTGCAAAGCATAAAAAAATTTAAAATGTAGTTAATTAATTTAATTGTTTTCGAGTTTTACAGTTATAGAGTAAACAATTATTAATATACTAATAAAGTTGGTGGTCTTCTGTATTTAAAGAAATAATTTCTTATCTTTATAAGTAACCAAAACACTACAGCTTTAAATCCAAGGTTTATCTATTATAAAAAAAACTTCATCTAAAAACGGAAAAGGTAATAAATTTTTAGTTTAAGATTTTGAAATAATTATTATGTTAAATGTTATTGCTCAACATAAAATACAAAAGGATTTGTGCATTATAGTACAAAGAGGTAAATTAAAATATTGATAACTTAGCTATAGATAAACAACTAAACAAACATATAAGGGAAATAGTACGAGATTTTTATATTGAACATGATGAAAAGGTATTGTGTTACCTAAATAAGCCACCAGATGCTATGATAATAAAACATATTTACAGTTAATGTAAACTTATTTTATGATATTTAGAATTTATAAAAAAAAATATGTGTTCATAAAATACGGATACTGGTATGGACCATAGCCACAATTGATTTCTAATTGCAAGGTCAAAATTGGATAAAAATTAATAAAATCGTATTTCAATACGAAAATATTATTTTTAAGTTACTATAGAATGATCTTAAGAGCTTTAATATATCACTTTCACCCTTTGACAAATTTAAGATAAAAATACATTAAAAATTCAAGGCAAAAATTTAAATTCTAACCTTGAAACAACAAGTCTTGCCTTGTAGTTGGAGATGTTACCTATGGCGTTATATTTACCCTTGAATACCCACTTGGCTGAGACAACTTTGCGTCCAACTGGAAGTTGCACTAGAGTTTCTTGCATAGCAGCCATTTCTTCTTCAGTTGCAGTGGTCAATTTTGCTCGTTCACGAGGTAACAATAATATCATATAATTCTAATATGTTGGTTCATGTACATGCTCCACTTGCACTTTATACTAAACCTGACTTAATTAGTAAGGTAGGTGGCATAAATACAAAGAATAAAATAACGTACAAGGTTTACAATAGTTTATTAAATAGATACAAACTGCAAATATCTAGTTCAGATAAAAATGTTCATTAGGTTTCATTAGTCTAAACAATTAAACATTTCAGGGAATCAATGTAATCCAGTTGATGCATTGTATATATATAATATGGCCTGTTGAAACGTCACCTTTTGATAGAGCTTTATGAGATAATTATCGCTTCTTCCTCCAAACTGTACTTGGTAATCGACGTCAAGTAATTAAAGTATGAAACAACTAAAACAAGGTAATTTGCTGACAACATGGTAGCGACTGACCAACTTGGGCAATATCAATTTATTACAATGCATACATATGAAAAGACTGAAACCAAAGACTCTGGGGTGTATTAAGATTGTGCTCATAGGTACTCTCGTTAACTCATACAGCTTCAGTTTTCCTAGATACATAAAAGCTCAGGGACTAGACAACTATATCCCAAAAGATATAAGCCCCCTTTAATTAGGTTAACCTACCACGTGAACGTCAAGGCCACAAAAGGGGTGCATACCAACTCCCATAAGTCAGGGATTAATAAGCCCCAATTAGGACATCGCTGTCACAATCATGGTTCATCTTGAAAGTGCTCACGATCAAAAGATAAAATAAAGGTGTACATGGGATGCTTAGCCACAACAAGCACGGAGCTTAAGGAACCCGTATAAAGGGTATAAAATAGAAACAAATAAATGAAGTATAAAGGTCAAGCATCAACATGCAAATCCAAAAGCATCAAAAGGGGAACACAACAACTTGGAGTATTAAAGGCCACCAAGAGGGCTGAATGGCCTAATTAGTTCATTAAAAATTGAGAATAACACCCAATTAGCTAAAGTTGACATTTCCCTAGTCTTAATAGACAAAAAGTAACCTTATCAGAAAAAAATTACTATCGAGCGACTAAGCTTAGTTTACAACTACTAGAACAACATAATGTCTTTAAGCGCTCTTCAAAACAATGGTTAAGTCGTTTAGTGACACATAATACAAGCAAACAATGTATTCATTTAATATAATTAGTAGTCTAAACAAATCAGCCACGGCTGACCTATGATATATCTGGAGGCCAAACTATGTAACTAAACCCACATATATATATATATATAACTGTATTATATATATAACTGTATTATATATATATAACTGTATTATATATATATAACTGTATTATATATATATAACTGTATTATATATATATATAACTGTATTATATATATATAACTGTATTATATATATATATATATATATATATATAACTGTATTATACGCGATTGGTTCTAAAGGAACTAAACGCGCCACAATCTTAGAATGGGCCCACCTGCCCATAAACCTAATCAAAACCTACCATGATTTAAATACATTACTCATATGTGGTTGAGACGCTAAGCGTTCACTCATACACATCAAGACGTATTCTGGTACATGGCAGCGAAAACAATTTAACTTAGCACATTAGCTAACTGCAACGAAACAATAATCCCTGCGGAGATTCCAGTCTTCTAATTCCAGTAAACGGACTGTATGTCCACTCGAAGTACACTGGCTACGTAGAATATTGACGAGGATATCCATGGAGTGGTGGGGCGCTACCTGCAGCGAACCCATGTTGCGGCTCCATCCGACGCCATAGAGCCTTGGCTCGGCACTCTTTGCTATAAATAGTATACACACAGAAAAGTAACCAGATATTAGAGTGTCTAGTAGGAAACTATGAATTGTTCTGTCTTCATTTTAGCTAGTACAGCATATTCAAAATTTACTCTTCGACTCAGACCAAAATAGGAAGGGATAAAAAGGTGTGTTCAAGACTAAGATCTAGAGCGCTCGAAGTAGCGTGAAGTGCAGATATTTAAAAGAGGTGAAACGAGACATATTTTGTTTTAACACATTTTTGTTGTTGTGTTTTACCACTCAATTTAATTTAAATGTAGCTCATTTAAAATGACCCCGGAATGCAACAACTGCCTCAGCAAGGCCATGGGAAGTCCAAGCTTCCCCATAATACATGACGAGTTGTTTATATGAAGTGAGGCAGAAACACACAACGTAGAACATAACAAATGAATAAGTATAAGCGCATGCCTTCATTTCCAACATCCCTTCTCGCTGAACAATATTACTCAAATTGTATATATATATATATATATATATGCAGTCCTCTAGAAACGCCTTAATGTGTCTTTTGGAAGTGATTTTGTCATAATTTCAACTGTCATGACATTTGTTGGACAATATCTCACATCAATTATGCCTTGTTCACGTAAATCACGCATAAGATGATATCTGACGTCTATGTGCTTCGTACGAGAACTGGATCTGTCCAATTAAATCATTTAAATGTAACCTTGATTTTCTTCTAACGATGTTGTGGCAGTTGTAATAGATTTCCCCATGTCTGACAGCAATTGGCGCAGCCATATGAGCTCTTGACTCACATATATTGCAGCAACATACTAAGCTTCAGTTAATGAAATGGCAACTGTTGCCTTCTTTTTATTTGACCAGGCTACTGTACCATTTCCCAGAAGGAAGATGTATTCACTAGTGGATGTATATTCCTAACTACCTCCTACCCAGTTCGTATCAAAGTAACACTTCGGTACTGGCTCAGCCTGTGCTGATAGATGGAGTTTTGTATCACGTGACCTGGATAGGTAACAAATGATACGTTTAACAGCTTTCCAGTCCCGGTCATTAGGTTGACTTACACGATGGCACAAAATTACAAATGCAGCAGCAACGTCTAGTCTGGCTACCGTGACAATTTATACGAGTGATTCGATCGCTTGTCTATACAATGAATTGTTGGGTAGTGTAGTACTTTGTTCTTCAACACTGGATGGGTATGAAGTATTTATCAGCATAACAACAACTAGTTTGGCACTTGTCATTTTATACTTGTCGAGAATATTCTCAATCTTTTCTCGCTGGTGGAGAAGAAAAATTCCATCGTCTTCTCTCTCTATTTGAATTATTGAATACCAAGGTTATAAGATGCATTTCCAAGATCCTTAGTTTAAAATGTTCGTTGAGAAGTCTGTATATTTTATTTTTAATACTGTCGTGCTTACTAGCTACCAACAGATTATCTCCATAAAGCAAAATTTATTGTGTAGTTCCATCTTCTTGTCTTCTTGTGTAGATACTATTATCTGCTTTACCACTTATAAGGGTTTGTCCAGACTGACAAGCGTGTGGGCGAGCAACTGCGAGGCCAAACTGGCGAGGGAACGAGCACGTGTTTAGCAGATAGCTCTCGATAGTTGTTGATGAGGAGGCAAAGGTTCGAATCTTGGCTCAGTGAACTGAGGGTGGTTTTTGACAAGTGATATATTGTTGTGGTTTTCCCATCCTCTATCCGTGCCTACTTTGATTATAATATTGAAGTATTTAAATATATCAGTTTTATGTATATATAGGTATAGGTATGGTTTATGATCATACATGTATATATATATATATATATAGGTATGGTTTATGATCTTGCCAATTAAATTAGGTCATTAGTAGAAAGGATATGCTAAGCCTATCGATAATTATAAAAAAAAATCAAACATCATGTCAAATTGAGAAGTTTTCCTAGCACTCAATGAACCAACATACAATAATATTGTCTATCGCCTGTAAACTATACTGTACCAGCTCGAGCGCACGTGCTTGAAAAATGGAACCAGTTCTATCTTTCAAGCGCACGCGCTCGCTCGTTCACTCCAGTCTAGGCACCTCTCATTACAACCAATCAATGGCGCAGGAATGGGTTGGGAGGGAGAGGGGCTACGAGGATAACTTTTATCCTTACCCCCCAAAAATAGAAGGGAGTAAAAAGTATCATATTTATCCGCGCTTCTCCCACCAAATAATATAGTAAAACATTTATATAATGTAAAAATCAATCTTGTTGAAGCAAGATACAAAGTTCACACTAAGTTAGCATAATAAAAATAAAATGTTCTTGCACCACACACACTGAAGAGATTTTGAAAACTCTAATAGTGATACCAGCTACATCAGCTACTGCAGAAAGAAGTTTTTCGGTGCTTGTACGAATAAAAAACTATATTTTCCCCACGATGAAGCAACGTAGACTAAATCATCTGTGTCTGATTAATACATACTCTGAAAGGTTCAACAAAATTGTTAGTGGTTTTATAGCTAGTAGCGAATATAAAGCAAAGGTGTATGGAAACCTACTTTAATTTTCACTGTTTCATAATGTTTAGCTAAGCCGTCTCAAATATAATTTTTCATAATTTGTTTTGTGTGTATTAATTATAATGCCAGGCATGACTAAAATAAATGAGAAAAATGTACAATGGGGCCTTACATACAGGTATCCCTTATCATAAGCGATCTAACATTACGCATTTTCACTATAACATGAGTCAAACAAAATAAAAAAATAATGATTGGTTGGCTATAGTTTTGCAGTCACCCTGTGCTGTGGGTGCGTGACCTTTGCAAAGTGGTCAGGGTCTTAGGCCTTAGGTTCTCGACTATTTTATTTATATATATTCGTTTGCCACTGTTTATTTTGTTTATTTAATATCATTGCCATAACCACTAAATTCATTATGGTTGTAATAGGCTTGCAAGTGCCCAATATTTATAATATTCAAATATATTAATAACATTTTACATATCATTCTGAGAGTACTACACCTATAATACATTATTGTTTTCCAATCGTCTATACCTAATATAGCCTCTCTATTACGATCCATGTTTAATTATAAGAAAGTGTGGGGTTTAATGTTAATTATAGGTTGTCTAAATCATACCCAAGGTTGTAAGCAATATATGTTTTAAATTTCATTTCATTAACTTCATTTTTTAACCTTAACTTTTAAAACTAATATTTTGCATTATTGTAAAGTCTTTGTTTGAATCTTAGATTCATATAAATTTATTACTTATACTTTTAACTTTTAAGCATCGTGTTATTTTATATGTATTCGTAAGCTGCGAGATGCACCTGTGGCTTGCACCTGTGGCTTGCACGTGTGGTTTCACAGTGGAAAAGGTGGGTGGAGGGTTTGGCACGAATAGCTAGGCAATCAGCCCATCTGATTTAGCGTCTGTGTTTGACACTAGGTGGCAGGGAAGCGTTAGACCCGGGACACTGGCCGGTTAGCACGCGAACTAATAATACCTATATTCAGAAGTAAGTATAGTTGCGTTATTTTCGTGTTGGTCAAGGAAGGTTTAGAGATGGATGGGAGAAAAGGTAGACCATGTGGATGAATTACCACATCAACAATTTATTCATGTATTAAGTAATTTGTTTTCTTTTCAAAATTTCTCTTAATGTTTATTTAGAATAAAACTACAAAATCTATTTCATAAATTTATATTATTTTATCGGCTATGTTCTCCACCTACACCATTAAGTAATTAACCCCAAGATGATTTACGGAATCCACTGGCTGCCGTGGACAACATCCAAACAATATGGAAAAGTGATGGTTCGATGTTCGACTGGTCTCACCTTGTTGATGCACATTCCAGTGGGTACAATGATATTTACTGTACAGTTTGGTATTGGGGGAGGGAGGAGGCGGGTGTTGACAACATTGAAGATTCATGGGTGGAAGTTAAAAAGTCCTGTATGAAGGGAGCTTGGAAAAATAGTTGGCCTGAAGTTTCTGATTCTCATGATTTTTATCCTGAACACGAGCTTTCTAATTCAAGACATTAGATCGTCGACAAAGCCAGATGTTGGATTTGAGAATGTATACTATGCAAATGTGGATGATATGCTCCGATCCAACTTCACAGAACTCTCCAATGAAGATCTTATAGAAATGTAAAACGGCATAAAGGATGAAGAGGAAGACCCTTATGTTGTTGAGCCTATTAAACAACTTTGAAATATTTGCTCATTCATTTAAGCACATTGACAGTGCAATTAGAATCATTGAAGAAAATTACCCTAATATGAATGGAAACGCCAAAGTTGCCAGAGAGATTCTAAGTTTTTTGGCTTGTTACAAATAACTCTATAGAGAAGAAGAATACTGCTCGTCAGCTGAGTCTTGACCATTTCATCAAAAAAGTTGAAAATCATCAGTCTAACGACCCAGGGCCTTCACGGCAGCAAGAGCTAACCATCCCAGATCCTTCAAGAGAGCAAGAGCTTACCGTCCAAAGGCCATCAAAAGAGCAAGAGCCTACCATCCAAGGGCCTTCAAGAGAACACGAGCCTGCCGTATAGGAGCCTTGAAGAGAGCAAGAGCCTACCATCCCAAGGGCCTTCAAGAGAGTAAGAGCATACCCTCCAAGGGCCTTCAAGAGAGCAAGAGCCTACCCTCCAAGAACCTTTAAGAGAGAAAAAGTCTACCATTCGAGGTCCATCAAGAGAACAAGAGCCTACCATACAAGGATATTCAAGAGATCAAGAGCTTACCGACCAAGGGCCTTCAAGAGAGCAAGAGCCTACTATCCAAACGCCGTCAAGAGAACAAGAGACTACCGCCCAAGAGCCTATAATAGATTAAGAGCCCACCAGATCAGGGTCATCAAGAGGACAAGAGGTTACCGTCCCAGGGCTTTTAAGCGATCAAAAGCCTTCCATCCAAGGGCCATCAACAGATAAAGATCCTACCATCCCAGTGCAGCAAGAGCCTACCATCAGAGCAATCAAGAGAATAAGACCCTTCAAGAAAGCAAGAGAGTGATAATCCAGATTTGCCAGATCCAGTTAAGTTATCATGCGATTGAAGGTTAACAGTAAGTATACCTGTAGAATTGTATTAGATGAATTAATTACAAATTGCATTTGTTTACAAATTGCATTTGTTTACAAATTTCAGGGAATTGAAGATTGACAATAGGTGTAAGCTACCTATAGTATTGTACTAGTTAGATAAATTAGTAAAAATTGAAATTCATTTACAAGTTTTAGGTTTCTATTTACTTTTTGCCATTATTCTGCCTGGCTGGACGACGCTGTACTTCCTGTGTTATTATTGTTGGGTCAACCTCTAGCAGTGCAGTGTCATATTCAGAAATCAGCATGTCAACGGCTATTTCATTTAGGCCAACATTTGACTTTGCTTCTTTATCTATCATGTCCCCTTCTGGATCGACATTGATAGGAGAGTTTTCAGAAGTTGTGTTAATGTCCTATATTATACGTTCAGAGTGACGTATCCACACTATGTCCGTTTTTGGGTTTAGGATATGGTAGCCTTTTACTTTTGTTTCGAAGCCGACCAGAACACTGATTAAGTGGAAGAGAAGGCTAACGCCTTACCTTTGCCAGATAAATAAAGGCTATTATTATTATTATTATTATTATAACACTTATCACTGCTTTATCATCTAATTTCTTACTTAGCTGCTTGGGTACCAGTGAATACACCTTTGATACCAACATTCTTATATGACTGATATCCGCTCAAAAGGTGTTTTCATGACACTTATACTTGGAAGCCTGTTTTGAAGATTATGCTGCAGTGCAAACAGCCTCCCCCAAAAACAGTTTGTTAGTCCTGCGTCTAGAAGCATACATACTGCCATCTCAGTCAATAAAAGATTCTTTCTTTCTGCCTTTCTTTCCGTTTTACTGACGGTTGTAGTGGACCGTGAACTAATGTACGACGCCTTTACTTTTGAAATACTCAATTAACTCTTCATTCGCAATATTCTTTTCAATTTCCAGTTAGAAGTATCTTTGGTTTATGGTCAAACAAATTGGAAACCATAACTACGTATTCCATTATGACACTTGGGGCTTCACTTTTTTTGTGCAAGAAGACACACATAGTTATGAAAAACGAGAAAAAGCATATTTTTATATGAGTGTGAACATATAACGACGTCCACTAGGTGTTGCGGTAGGCATGGGTCCACATACATAACTGTGGATAAGTAGGATTAGGTGGTCTAGTCGATTTTGTTTCACTATGAGAAAAAACAAGTTGTGTCATCTTACCTTTTTCACAATGTTCACAGTCAGATAAATTCGTATACTCAAATATGTTCATACCCTAGTTCTGCACAATAAATATTTTGTGTAGATAAATTTTAATAATCAATTAAAGGAAACGTTATAATTAGATTATGATCAGTATAAATTATTTTGATTTCATCCTGTAATCATTTTGAAACATCACGTAAGCAAATGAGCCTTGAATATATAGGAAGATAGTGAGTGAGACATTGAAAGATCCATATACCTTAGAATTCAGTGTCAAACATAAACTAAGACAGCAGTTTGTTTATAAACAACATTAATGCAAAGGTAAAACCACTACACGTAGAATGGTTGGCCAAATCCTAGTTAGGATAGCCCGAGAGTAACAAGCGGAGCTTGGGTAGAAATAATAACCAAATAAATACATTAGAAACAATTCCAATGCAGTAAGAATACGATAAACAGTACCTTAAGGGCGCCGGCCACTCCAACATAAATATTCAGCTAATGATGATCGGACACAGGAGAACAATTGTCCCGCTACTAGAGAAAAGGAAACTAGTACCATTAATATTAACATGAATATACGAGGCAAGAGCCGCAAGAGCTTTGATCAATTGACCTATACTTTCTCATTAACTCTTTGATATAGCCCAAGGTTTATATTTGCTTAAAGTAACACTATTAGGATTAAAAGTGCAACAGAGCACCAACCAGCTCTTTGGCACTTGTAAGTAAATAACTGATAATGCGTGAAAGAGACACAGTACAACAAGTAATATTACCACCAGGATAAATGCATTTATCAAGCTAAACATAAACTTTTATGCCTAAGCTGTATTTTCGAAACATTACCCGAACACGAGATATACAAATTTATTATTAGTTGATCTACATTATATTACAAGAAACTGTACCGAACAAATTATATCACTCGACAACAGGGTTTATTAAATGATTAGAAATTAACCCTACATGATATTATAACAAACTAAAATCTATCAAAAATAACCCGGACATAGAATTTTAAAATAGCTACGCATTGTTCATTTGCTGAAGGCGTTCCTTCTGCGTCTTGTAGGCGAAACTATCCACTCCCGCATGGTCAGTCTAATTGGAGAACAATTGACCGATACTTACAGTGATGTCTTTTCACAACAAAGACCAGGTGTAGAATGTTTTTCTCGTTGTTGTTTTTTTTGGAGCAACCTAATTTAAGCGCACGCTATGAGCTGTAGAAAAGGAGGGGAGATGAAGTGAACGTAGCTCCACCTCCTTCAAACTGTCCACGAGGTTTGAGACTTTGGTGGAAAAATTGATGGACTAGTGCGCATTGGCTAAGACTTCCGGTATAATAGTTGATTGACAAGCGGTCCCATTATATCTGTTATTTCTTTACGTATACTCCAACGGTGTAGGGCTTCCGCGGTTAACGAGATGGTCAACATAGAAAACATGGTGATTTGGAGTTAATACTAGAAGGTGTTGTAATTGTATTTTTTTAGACAAGTTGTTTAGATCTAATTGGAGTGGGTTAAAGATTTTTTTATACCTGCACAGTTCGTCAGAATATAGCTACCTGATAGTGGCAACGTCTCTATGTCTCATATGTCCAAGCCATAGAATAGCATGGTCACGTTTATTTTTAAATTGTAAGCCAGGATTACTCATTCATGGTTGCACTTTAATTTGAAAAACTTTCCTTCTAATGTAGCTGTGGTGACAATGTTATTTTCTTTGATGATGATACACAATTTGTCCTCAAACACCACTTTGAAACCGTGTTTAATCATACAATTCACAGATATTAGACCACTTTTTAATTTTGGGACATACAATACGCTGCTTACTGTTATACATTAAACGGCATTTGTTAGCGTTATACATCTCATTACGCCATCACCGATGCCTTTGGCTTATTACACTGGTATAGTTGGCGAAATAAGCATTATATTTAGTTGGCCGTATCTCATATAAAAACAATGTATCACTTGTCATGTGAGAAGTTTCTCTAGAATCAACGTACATAAATGATAGCTTTTTATATATTTATCTGCACGCCTATTAAAGAAGCACTGATGTGCGCTGTAAAGGTAATGACTTGCGTTGCTGCTTGTTGCCAATTTGTTTTTCTCTTCGTATTTGGGGGAGATAAGTTGACTTTTTTTTTCAAACTTCCAACACTCACTTTTGATATGTCCATTCTTCTTGAAAAAATTAAGTTACATAACCTTTCATTAGTTTGCCCAGTCTTGCATTGATCTGCCCCTTTCAGTGTGATTTCATTTTCGCTGAGTGTTTCGATACGTCATCTATACTCTTCAATGAGTTTAATTTGAAAGTAATCCACAGTTTAGTCGTCTTCAGAAAGTCCTTCTAATGAGGTGATTAATGTGCTGTATGTGTCGGGCAAACTACATAATAGCGTCGCAACAACATATTTATCAGAAAGTTATTTGCCTAATCCACGGATGTTAACTGATTAACGATTTATAGCATGATCGTCACATGTGCCATCATTGTTTCTGATATAAATCGCATATAATATAATTTACGTATTAAGTAGAGCTTACTGCACATAGAAAAAGTTCATGGAGTGTCTATAGTTTTTGCCACATTTCACGTGAGGATATCAATTGGATCAGGTATAATAGTTGGTTATCTTCCACGGCGAGGCCAATTGCAGTCATAGCCTTATGTTCCATTCTGCAAGTCTTACTTGTTAGGCTGGTTCTGGTTTTGACAGATTTACACTTCTCCATATATCATCATTCATCAAGATCATTTCATCTTAAATTTCCAGAGATGAAAGTTTGAATCTTTGAGTTTAGTAACAATTATTTTCTCACCAGTTTCAACCATGCTGTATTCTGTTCTGTGGTTATGTGAAACTATACAATATTTTACACCCACACCAATCAGATAGTTAATTATCTTATTTGACCAACGTAAATCACGTAGCTGGTCCATAACTAATTATTGACGCCAGTGAATTTTTAAATAAGTTTTTTATTTTTATATTGAAACTAAAGAACTAAAAATCAACGTGTTTACAGGTTTGGTTTTTCATTCTAGACACAGAGAAAATATATATATATATATATATATATATATACATTTTATTCTTTTCTCCGTGTCTAGAATGAAAAACAAAACCTTTAAACACGTATATATAATATACCGGTAACTCAGCAATTACATATAACATAGAACATAGAAAATGTGAAATGAGTAATAAGGAAAGCGTAGGGCTTCATCTACAACAGGTATTAATAGATTTATTCAGTGGGAGACAGTTATAACATGATATCATGTTAAATTTTTAATACACATTTTTTGATTGAAATATACATTAGCAGATTGTATCCCTCCCTTATTATAAAGATGATGTGAATTCCTAAGAAGCACCAAGTTGAACAACCCTTAAACAGGCCGACAAAAAAACTTATAGATAATTATGCTGTTTCAACTAGAGCCCTCACTGTCATAACATGACATCTTGACAAACATAATAATTTAAATATTTTACATTATGACTTACCCTCACTGATTTAGATTTTATATAAAATATAGTGTATTGTGCATTTACATATACGCGCAAATACAAATTAAAACATCTTTAAAAACCACAAAAGGGTCGGTGTTATTATTTTAGGTCTTGAAATAAATAGAAGCAAATAAATAAATAAGCATTCAAAATGGTTAAATAGAGAATACTCGAAAGAATATTATAGCTTTTTTTTTTTTTACGAAACAAATAAATGACACTTAAAAAAATCATTGAGAGATTTAAGCCTCATCTACAGCGTTCATAAGCTCCACATCTATAGAGTCCTTAAATCCTATTTATGGAAATTACATCTACATAGTTCGTATCCTTACCCACGTAAAAGTGCCAATCAGTGAGAAAGTCAGACGATTTTTTCACTATATTCTTCAAAGGAAAATTGTCTGGAGTAAGGGCTGAAGCATACGTGATATGTGAAGCAGAGGTTAAAAAAAACTAATGTGAAGTTAAAGGACATAAGTTTTTCCAATGCAGTTTAGTGAGTGATCTGGCTTATAACAGATTCTTGGTTGTAAATAAGTTATGATTATTTAACAATGCTCACTTCACTGTGTAACTGTCTCATGTGTGAGTAATCTCGCAGCTACCCAGCTGTCTGTCTGGTCAACCAATCGCTGAACCCAGAGTACCTAGCTTGTAATGCTTACCACCACTCCATAGATAAAGAAATGTACTACTCGATGCCAATTAGATCTAAAATTTGCTTCCTACAGTGGCGAAGCGTCTTGATATTGTTTGGGTAAGCAGAATTATGAACACTCATAAAGAGACATATTTGACGATATCGAAAATGATTATTTTTATGAAGTTACATTTTTTGCTTTACCGTTTGTGAAATATATAATTTTGGTCTTGCTATTTTTTCTTTTAAATGCCCTTTTAGTTCAAAAGACAAGGCCCCAGTAGAATTATTTAATAGACGGTTAAATGAATCAAAAGAGTCATTGTTGATGTCTACGGAATCTCCTTTTTTTTTCCACAATACATACACTAAATTCTAAAACATTACTAATAAATATTATAAAATGGAATTTAAAACAACGCAACAAAATAATAAAATTCAAGTCACAATCACAATACTAAACTAATCTACATTGACATAAACCTTTGAAACACACTCTGTATGGCCAGAATATAACACGAGTCAAGGATAGCCAGCTTACTGGTCGCTTTCAGTGATTAAGATGAGATGAACAGTTGCGCATGCTTTACCCTCTATAGTTCCCCACAAGCCTGACTATTCGGGTGTGTTAAGTGGAAAAGCCTCAGTTTGTCTATACAAAAAGGAACGGACACATTCATTTCGCGTGCTCGCTAACATGTCACCGCGCTTTAAAAATTACTATTACACTTTCAATATTACCTCTCTTTTATGTAACAGGATGTTTCTCTTCTTTTTCAAAACCTTTTGGTATAGTGGAGTTTATCCTGCCTACTCTGACGCCTCGCTACTGGCTTCCTGTATAGTCTTAGTTTAATAGTTATAAAATAATTTTATTCCAGCGTTCCACTTATATATTTTTAGATTTCTTATAATTGGAATTAGTATCCTACTACTATCATAGTTCAAAATATTTCCTTAAATTGTGTTTATCACCATCTAAGGATCTAGCACATGCATCAATGACACACTGACATTTATTCTATAACACAACATAATATGTTGTGTTATAGAATAAATTTCAGTGTGCCATTGATCATGCACATATTATAGAAACAGAAACCATAAAGTGAAAAGGCAGTACTATAATAACTACAAATACATACTTATTCACGAACTTTTAAACACTATAGAAACAATCTGCTATTATAAAGTAAACTCAAATCATTTCATTATTGTGATCTTAATTGATTTTAACTAGCTAAAATTTATTTTTTCTCTCTAAAAATAAACAGTCTACTATATAAGCCCAAACATTTGTTAAACTTTGTTTTACTAGAATGTCAGCTTTATATTTTAGTTTTATAATTGGGCCGTAGAAGTCCGTATAGAGATAACCCTTTTTTAATCCTTGTTTATGGGTGTAGGTAATATTGAATTAAGATGGCCATTCTGTTAAAACCACAAATCCCGCTCAGACTAGCAAACAGCTGAGCTTCGAACGATAACCGCTCGATCAGTTATGCATTTAATAAGCCGAATTGTTAGGTTATTATTAACGTAGTGTACTTCAATTTTATAATTTAAAGTTGATTTTGATAATACGGAAAATATTGGAAGTACGGAATCTTCCAATGACTCCCTATTACGGATAGGTCTTTGCCTTTCATCGGCTGTCATATAGGCTAACTCTTGAAGATCTTTGTAAGTATTCTGTTATCATTTCGCCTAATTAAGGATATGATGATACCGATATTTTATGTACTTGCTCCAAACAGTTTCGTTTAAGCTTTTGAAATAGTTCAAAGTTGTGATATTGTTCCACTACTTTCTGATATCTAAACGTTTAAGCCAGTTTCGCCCAAAAAAACACGCATGCTATTTTTAAATATAAATGAGGCTATTATTAATTAATTGACTCTTGAAATAAAAATATTCTTAAAATTTCTTAGTTAAATATTATCCTTGTGATTCATTTAACTTAATAAAGGGATTCTTAAAAATATGTCCAAAATTGTTGACTTCTCAAATTCAAATATTTTCAACTCAATAAAAAAAGGTTTGTGGGTAGGCCTACTCGTTTTTGGTGAGAAAAACTGTGACACTGCAATAGTTGTTTTATCACTATATTGCCACAGTATCCGTGGTTTAAATGTACCACATATCAGTTTTTATTATTTTTACATCAATTACGGTTTCCAGCCTGTGGCCCGTGTCTTTTTTTTATTCAAGCCATATATTTTCCACTACCGGATTGTTAGGCCTGTCATGGCTTCATCTGCCTTATAATCTAACTTAAGACTTTATTATTTATTTATTTATACTATTTATCCTGGTTCCTAGCATGTAGCTCGGGACTTAGAGCTACATCTTGAATTAACATTACATGTTTTAGCTACGTTCTTTTTTTAAAATTTAATAATAAATTTAGAATAAACACTTAAATCTAAAAGTCCTTTCCTATACCTAACCTACCAGTTGATCCGCCCTTGGTATATTACACCCCCAGTACCCTGCCCGGCTGGGTGTCCCACCACACTCTGGATCTAATATTCCCCAAATTAGTGAGAGCCCCAACAGGGGCGGGCATCCCCCTTGCTGCCACCTGAAGAGGCGCCCTACCAGAGATTTCGCTCCACTTACTACCACAATATCACCACCTATGGACTTACAACTAACTTAACCTAAAGATTATAAAAAATACTTAATACTAACATAACATAAATACGAGTCCTTCTTATAATTGGCTGCAGGGTCTTTCAGTTTTTATCGCTGATCCATTTTCTGAACTGAGAGCAGCCATCTTATTGATCGGGGGACGGACCAGATGCCTGACAGATCCAGCCCAGCATCATTCACTTGTCACCAAGTGGGCTGGACCCTATGAGTGAGAGGTTGAGTCTCCCATCTGAAGATGTTATCTTGTACTCCTTAGCTGGTATCAAGGCGCCCTCCAGTTCATCAGCAGTTCACACTACGGGAATTCAGAGAGCACTCCTTCCCTCAACTAGGCTCCAGTTTGCCTGGAGATCCCCACCACATTCTACCCAGCCAGCCGATAATGCAGTTTGTCTTTGTCATACCTATTGACTTATTCAAATCGTACTGTTATGTGTCATTCATATCTGTTGAAACGTCACCCTTGTCTTAAGTTGACGAGTCTATTTTGTCTTCTATTTTTCATTGCAGTCAAGTACTTATCTCTTTCGTATTTGGACACATTATCCACGATTGCATCCAGGAGACTCCATTGTTCCACGTCATGCAATATGTGATAGACCATGCTCGCTTGCAGCGGTATCTGTACGGGTTATACACATATATCCTGATTATGCTAGTGGTTTTAGGGATTGGGAAGGTTATATACATATAGAGGATGTGTACCCACATTTGTATGAAAAGAGGGGGAAAACCATTTTGGAAAAATCACCTTCAGTACACTGGGCTTAGATTCGAACCTGCATATTAATGCGCGTTAGTATACTCTCTCCCCACTCTTTTTCTGGGGATGGTTGGTGAGACTGCCCTGAATCTCCCTGTCTTCAGTGGTCTAGTCTACTATGAGAGTAGCACCTTAGACTATGCTGCCACCAAAGCGGATTACATAATTAATTAAACGGATGAAGAATGTCAATACAATTGCATAGTTTTTTCCTGCCATTGAGGCTACATGAGTTTCCAAGTTTCAAATAATGGGCTTCCTATGATAATCAGACGGTACCATAAGAACTACGACGATCAAACACATCATTATTTTCATTAGCCATATGTGAAGCAACTGTTTTGAGTTTGAATCAAATTAAATATTATTTGCGAATTTTGAATAGCTATAAATCGAATTATATTATAGGCTAGTTAAATACACTAAAATTATGATGTTAAATAAAGTGAGTTAAGCTTACCATATTAAGCTTATATAAAAAAAACTAGATTAGTTTTGGACTCTATTTTTACAAGTTTTCATGTTTTTCTGGGGATGGTTGGTGAGACTGCCCTGAATCTCCCTGTCTTCAGTGGTCTAGTCTACTATGAGAGTAGCACCTTAGACTATGCTGCCACCAAAGCGGATTACATAATTAATTAAACGGATGAAGAATGTCAATACAATTGCATAGTTTTTTCCTGCCATTGAGGCTACATGAGTTTCCAAGTTTCAAATAATGGGCTTCCTATGATAATCAGACGGTACCATAAGAACTACGACGATCAAACACATCATTATTTTCATTAGCCATATGTGAAGCAACTGTTTTGAGTTTGAATCAAATTAAATATTATTTGCGAATTTTGAATAGCTATAAATCGAATTATATTATAGGCTAGTTAAATACACTAAAATTATGATGTTAAATAAAGTGAGTTAAGCTTACCATATTAAGCTTATATAAAAAAAACTAGATTAGTTTTGGACTCTATTTTTACAAGTTTTCATGATAAAAATAAGTTCTTCACTATGTTCATGCAATAATAGTTAAGAGCATCATCTGTTGTGGTGATTATCAACTATTTCATTCTATCTTCAAACGTCTCAATGCACTCGAGCACGACATGTTCTGGAATCGCCTCCCTACCACAATCGCAAATTCCTGTATCCGTCAGTCGTCTAGCGAAGAGAGAGGCCTTATATGGACCATGCCCAGTAATAAAATGTACCATACCTGGAGAGGGCTAACTTAAGACCAGGACATTCACAACATCCAGTTCCCAGATGTTAATTAATCAATGTGAGATGGTAAACCCACATTTCAAAAATGATAAATTTTTCGCCCATGCCAGGAATTGAACCCAGGGCCCTTAGCTCAGTAGACAGACACACTACCGACTGAGCTGAGGTGTCTGATTATCTGTCTAATATATAAAACAAAATAAATATTATTATTATTACAAAATTAATTTTTCAACTATTTATTTTATATCAATAGTTTATATTGGTATCATCAAATATGGTTACTAATAATAGTTCTGGTAAGTGTGGCTGTGTGGTAGGGATTAGAAATGTGAAAAACTGCTCCTTTAGTGGAGTAGGAGCAATCTGCTACTGCTCCACCACTGGTTCTGTTGCTTTTACCTGCTCCTTTTTGTCACAGTCACTATATTTGTACCTACACCCAACCTAGTTTTTTTTAGAACTGCATCTACTGCCCATTCAGGTTATATGCATTTATTCTAATTACGCCAATGTGTTAGGGATGAAGATGGTTGATTCTAAAGGAAGTGCACCTACATTGATTCTAGAGGAAGTGCACCCACATTTGCTTGGAATGAGAGTTGAAAACGTTTAGGAAAAATCCCCCTCGGTGCACCCAACCAGAATCAAACTTTAATCTCCCTGTCATCGGCAGTCCAGTCTAGTGCGAGAGTGAGACCAGAGGTTGGCAACCTTTTTGATATCGTGGGCCATATGGGTTTTAAAAAAAGTTTGGATAATTTGAAAAAAAGTAAATCATAAAAAGTAGATAAAAAAAAGTTCAATTTTAAATTTACCATATAGTAATCAGTTATTAAGTCTATGTTTTGAACAAATTGTTTGTTTGCTAGATAAAATCAGTCAGTGGATCATAGGTTGCTGACCCTTGCCTTAAATCATTTTATCACCAAGCGGTTCCTTTCATTGTCAACAATCAACATAATTTATTGTGAGAATACATCACATACTCTGCTTGTATTGTGAAAATAATGTTTGGTACTACGGAAGCTTTTCCCTTGAAAACTCATTTGTGACTCCCCAAAACAACTATAAACTAGGCCGTTAATATATAAGTAAGGTTGCGCAGGACCTGATATCAGTGCTGTGACAAGAACACAAAGTATCCACTTCCTTTGTCCTCTACGACTGTTTCGAAATATATCTGGAGCATAAAGGAACAAGGTTGCTATGGACCTGTTATAGCGCTGTCAGTGACAGAGACAAGGAGGAAGGTTACTTTGGACCTGTTCCAGCGTTGCCTGTGACAGAGAGACAAGGAACAAGTTTACTCCGGACCTGATACAGTGCATATTTGATCCGTGGACCAGTGACAAAAAAGGAACAACTCCTTTGGTCTGTCAGGAACAAGTTGTGAATGTGACGTCAGAGGAGCAGTGACAAAGAAGCAGGTTGTGATTCTACAACCCATACCTATTAGGGATTGAGAAGGAGAGTTCCTTATCGATCCACCAGTTTAACAAGTATTGGTATTTGCTAGGAATAACAAACTGTAGGCCTACCTATTCCAAACTAGTAACTATTCCATTAACTATCAACACATCCCTAAGGTTAGCAATTATTTGGAAGGCTGAGTGGGTCAAGTGGTCGACACGAGAGGACCAACTGCTCAACAAACTTTGATATCATCCAGTTAAGAGTGGGCTAAGTGACAGAACAATTAATTCAATACACAATTGTCCTTGTTTACACACAAATATTTTCCCCCCAACCCATCAGCCTAACCTCACACTTCTTGACATATTTTTGTAGGGTTTGCTAAAGTAAAAATGTAGGTGAAAATAACTCAAACTAATGATGCTCTTACAAAAGAATATCGCAAATTAAACAGTCACAATTAATTCTGCAATGCTGGCTGCAACATTAAAGAACAGTGAGCGCTGGTCCACACATATAAACTATCTTATTTTTATATTAATAGATTAGAGGAGAGGAGGGTATAATTTAGAGAAAATATATCCGCTTTTCCACGAAGAAAGCGTTGAAAACCATTGTTTTTCAAAGAGATAATTTTAATATCTAGCCTCTATATTTAGCGCTAAATATTTTTAATTTTTAGCATCGCGTTATACCTACTAGAGAGCTACTACCCGTTTGCGTTATACACCTATATACTAACTACACTAATGTGTTTAGGGATAAGTAAGGTTGAATTTAGAAGAACTGCATCCGATTTTTTTGTGGAGTGACAGTGGAAAACTATTTATGAAAATCCACCTTCATTCAACCGTCTGGGATCAAACCCCAATGAATGGTCTCGACGTTTAAGTTGTTGGGTGGAAAATGATGCATAATTATTTAGTATTGTTTCACTCTGTTTCAGAATATTTTGAGGAATGGGTGGTAAGCAGGAAGAACATATCGTTTAAGGTACAAGATCTAAGCTGTCAGGGTTTAAAGGACCGGCTAGTAAGCGGGGTAGATGGTAAGAGGTTGGATTTGAGCTGAATGGGATCAACATGGTCCTGATCAAGCCAGACTACCTCTTGCTCAGGGGGATACAGGAAGTCGTATGGCTTAAAGGAGGTAAGAGTACAAGATAGGGACTAGAAGTTGTGCAGATCAAGGCTGGGGGTAGGAGATTGGGAGGAGGGGAGGAAAGCGATTGGCGGACATGGTAAGAGAAGAGGATGAAGGCTGGGAGGAAAGTACGGGATGGAGGCTAGAATCTAGACTCAAGGGCAGAGGGGGCTGCAAGGGGCAGAACGACAAATACAAGAACATAAGGTACGATTGTGTAACTAAGAGCCTGTTAAGGTTAGGTTAGAGGAGAAAGTGATCCACCCCATTTAATGTGGTGGATCAATGTTAACCTTATGTTAATCCATTGAACCCCCTAAAACAGTGCTGCATTTACCTTGAGGGTAGCTGACAAACAGAATATCCTCACTAGCCTCACTTTGCAGCTCATTGGCATTGTCTAGAACTATTTTAACTGCCATTTTGAAGTAAGAATTGTAAAGGTATAAATCCCTAAGTAGCATAGTCATCACAACATCTGGTACTCAATGTGGGAAACAAACACCCTATCTCAAGGGCATCCAGGTCACTGTAACCATATTCTCACGAGTGAGGTCATATTTTAGGGTGAAATTTGACACGATATGTCCATCCTTTGTGAGGCAGTTACAAAGGCGCTGAGGCAAGGCAAGGTACAAAAATGCTTGTGTGGAGTAATCAAATGCAGCCATGGTTTTGATAATTAAAGTTTTATTTGGTATCATTGACACCTTATTAGAAACTACTTAACCATCTTTGACTATTCCTTTTTTTAAATATATACACACTCACTTTTTATACTTTCAAAACCATAAAGTAAAAATTTATCAAAGGAATGAAAACACCCGTCTTAGTGCCACACCTCTCAAATTTCCTTTACTAACTTAATGTTTGTTTAAGAAGATTGGACTATCTTTAATTATTTTATTATTTTTGCACGGATAATATGATCACATTAAGAACACATATTGGGGACAGTAATTTAGAGATTACTTAGAGCAACATATTATTTGACAGGGTTAATGGGTTTAAATATTTAGGAACAATTTTAACTAGCAATAACAATATTACATTGGAAATTATGAAAAGAATATCGTTGGGAAATACATGCTAGTATTCAGTCAGTAAGTTGTTGTAATCTCCCCTGCTGTCAAGGTATGCAAAACTCTGAATATTCAAAACAGTAATTTTACTGGTTCTATATGGGTGTGAAATGTAGTCCCTCACTTTACATCGAAAAAAAAAAGTGTTTGTAAAAAAGTGTTAGGAAGTTATTTGGTCCAAAAAGGGATGAGGCTATTGGGGAATGGAAAAGGTTACAAAATGATGAGTTACATACCCTATACTCATTACAATACATAGAGTAGCTCCATGGCTTCTTTGGTTCTGACTGACAGCTCATAGCTGACAGTCAACATTTAGGTATATACCTAAGTTTTTACTGTAAGAAGTCACAGCTGCTAAATACATGTTTTTGCAGATCATTTGGTTTGTCGTAGGTATACATAATATGGTCTGGTAACATTTCAAAGTCGTCAGCTGTGAACTGTCAGTCAGCACCAAAGAAGCCATGGGGCTACTGTAGTTAGGATAATTAAGTCTAGTAAAGTATGGTGGGCAAGACATGCGGGAATGGGAGATTCTAGAACTGTGTTCAAAGTCTTGACTGGCAAACCCAATTGTAAGAGACCTTTGGGAAGACCTTTTCGCAGATGGGAGCATAGTATTAGAATGGACCTGAAAGAAAGAGATAAGGTGTAATGAGGTGGACCGAATTGAGCTAGTTCAAGATAGGGATAGGTGGTGTACTTTATGAACTGCAGCAATGAACATTTGAGTTCCTTCATAATGCCATAAAGTAAGTAAATAATAACTTTATATAAATATGAATACTTGAAATTATGTTTGCTGCCTTGACACTCAGTAATAGACCCATGTAAAGCGCATATAATTTTTTATTAATGTGTGTATTTTATTCATAGATAAAATTAATTGTAGGTAAGCTGGCTATATTTTGATACCTGAACTAGTATCTAGATGTAATTTTGTAAAATGAGGCAGTTACTCTTAATTGTGAATATGTTTGCTAAACTAAATTTTTCTTCCAACTGTTAACCACTGTGCCTATCTATATCTTCCCATTTCACTTGTTGGAGTGTTCTGAAATTAAAATTGGCAATTCCAAGAACTGGTTGAATTTCTGACCGACTAATGAACTGGCTTTTTCGCTTGTCCATTTCATATATCAGGCAAACACTAGTCTGGTTCATGAATTGGGCAGCTCTAAGTGCCACTCAATTTATAAACTGGATAAGTTTTTGCTCAGTCTGTGCAAAGGACAAGCAAAGAACAGTTCTGTTACAAACCTTTAATTGTTTTAAAATGAAAGATTAGGTTAATTTAGTTTGGATTAGTTTATAATTCATATCTCAAAAATAATTTCTTTTAAGCTTGTATTTGATAGAACAATTTCCAGCTCATGAAATGGGCAGAGCTCATGCAATTTTTGCCCAGTTTGTGATAAGGTCAATAGAACAGGCCACTTCATGAAGATGGACAGTAATTTTCTGAATTCATGAAATTGACAGTTTCACACGTAACACATTGCATTGAAAAAGAAGAAACAAGTTTGTGAGATGATCAATCACTTAGGGCCAGTTTCATAGATAGACATAGTATGCATCAAGTGAGGCACTATACTAAATACAGGATGGCACCTACTTAGACCAGAATGGAATGGGCTAGTTTTGCATGTGAAACTGGCCCATTCCATTCTGGTCTAGGTAGGGTTGTCCTATATTTAGTATAGCACCTCACTTGAGGCGTACTAAGTCTGACTAAAAAACTGGCTCTATGGAGCGGTGAATACTATTTGAGTAGGTGGCCTTGGTTACATTATTTAACTGCACTTTTATGCTTTGTTATCGTTGCAGGAACACAACCATGGAAAGGTCTTATTCAGTTGACCCCTCGCGAATACAAGTTGATTCCCTGGAAATGGCAGGGAAGATGCTTGAAAAACAAATGACAAAGGATAACTCTTTCCCGTCCTTATTGGATTTGACTGGAATTCTACCAGAAGGTATTCTTATTATAAATTCTTATTAAATTTTATGTAGGTGTAAGCCTAAGTTAATTTTGGTACAATTAATTTTTAAAAAGACTTGTTTAAACTTAAAACGTTTGGTTATGAACTAATAGAATTTTTTAAATTTTATGATCTATGAATTGATAGACAGTCATCAACATCATCAGGTGTAGTAATGCCTCTTGGCAGTTTCAGTTATGAGTTTCTCGATCCTGGGCTGGTGTCTTGGCGTTTTTGTATCTACCTCCAATTTTGATTGAATTCAGCATCTGGTACCTTTTATTCCCTTTCTTCTCATTTATCATTCGTTCAAGGGAGACAAGGTAGCGGGGTTAAAATATATATATATATATCTTGTATGTATCCAAGAAAGTTCTGAGCTGATTTAAGGTTTTGCCATGACATGCTTTTAACCATAATCATGAAAACAAAATAAGTGTGGTTTCCAAATTTCAGCTAGTGTTTGAGGTAAATGGTCTTCACAAGAAAGTATCTTCTATTATTAGGTCAACTACCTCTAGGTTTGTTTCATTTTGAGGGCAAGTTTGTGTCTTATGCTGTGAGACAGATGCTCCTGTTAGGTTAATTAGACCAAGATTTAAACATCAAGGGAGACAAGCTTGTTTCTTAAATTACATGACAGAATACTCCTGTTAAGTCACTCATGCTTAGGCGTTTTTTACATTATTTGTAAATAATTTCACATCTTTTGTTTTGCCAATATTGTGTGAATCTTGTTCCTTAATGTTAAATTATACGTATACACAACTGGAAAGGGCGAAGTTCTAAACTTTGGTTAAGAATTCAATCTGATACCTTTACTTGCTTTTACCTTACAAATTAATTTGTCCTAATAATAAACTATTTTTGTTCCAGCTCAGTCATCTACACTGAGTGGCTTGAGTGAACGTGACTACCCAAGTGCAAATAGCATTCCTGGTGGTAATGACAATGTCAGTCACTTAGCTCTCTACGATAAGGTTTTTATACCACCCGAAGTTGTCGAGCACTTTGGACGTATCCTTTAAAAATCAATTTCAAAATCTGTTTTTGCCTTCATAGTTACTTTTGTTTTCTTTAGGATTAATATAAAATATCGGTTGGATATTTTATATGACTTTTATGTAGCCTACACATTGTGCATATTCATGGTTAATGGTCACGGGATATAGCTGCCATCCTAGAGAATTGTGACAAATTATAGGATAAGAGTAATGATAAATAATACAAACTTTAGCAAAATGCATCTCAAATACGACCTATAAACCACAAACATAATATACTTATTTTTTGTATTTATTATGGTAGATAACTTTTTACCGCTTAAAATAAATACAACTAACTTTAGATAATAAAACCTTAATTTTTATAAGAAGCCCACTTTTGACCATAACATTGATTGAAAGTCACTAAAATTTGACATTCCGAAATATGTCTCATTTGATTTATTAATTATAAAGTTCCTCTAAATGTTATCAAGAGCTCCTAATAATACTTCCTTGTGGATTACTGTATAGTTTCTCTTAATATTATTCAATTTTTCTTACTGCCATTTCGGGTTATACTCATATATTCTGATTATACTAGTGTTTTAGGGATTGTTAAGGCTATATACATATAGAGGATGTGTACCCACATTTGTATGAGAAGAGAGGGAAAACCATTTTGGAAAAATCACCTTCATTACACTGGGTTTAGATTCGAACCTGCATATTAATGCGCGTTAGTATACTCTCTCCCCACTCCTTTTCTGGGGATGGTTGGTGAGACTGCCCTGAATCTCCCTGTCTTCAGTGGTCTAGTCTACTATGAGAGTAGCACCTTAGACTATGCTGCCACCAAAGCGGATTACATAATTAATTAAACGGATGAAGAATGTCAATACAATTGCATAGTTTTTTCCTGCCATTGAGGCTACATGAGTTTCCAAGTTTCAAATAATGGGCTTCCTATGATAATCAGACGGTACCATAAGAACTACGACGATCAAACACATCATTATTTTCATTAGCCATATGTGAAGCAACTGTTTTGAGTTTGAATCAAATTAAATATTATTTGCGAATTTTGAATAGCTATAAATCGAATTATATTATAGGCTAGTTAAATACACTAAAATTATGATGTTAAATAAAGTGAGTTAAGCTTACCATATTAAGCTTATATAAAAAAAACTAGATTAGTTTTGGACTCTATTTTTACAAGTTTTCATGTTTTTCTGGGGATGGTTGGTGAGACTGCCCTGAATCTCCCTGTCTTCAGTGGTCTAGTCTACTATGAGAGTAGCACCTTAGACTATGCTGCCACCAAAGCGGATTACATAATTAATTAAACGGATGAAGAATGTCAATACAATTGCATAGTTTTTTCCTGCCATTGAGGCTACATGAGTTTCCAAGTTTCAAATAATGGGCTTCCTATGATAATCAGACGGTACCATAAGAACTACGACGATCAAACACATCATTATTTTCATTAGCCATATGTGAAGCAACTGTTTTGAGTTTGAATCAAATTAAATATTATTTGCGAATTTTGAATAGCTATAAATCGAATTATATTATAGGCTAGTTAAATACACTAAAATTATGATGTTAAATAAAGTGAGTTAAGCTTACCATATTAAGCTTATATAAAAAAAACTAGATTAGTTTTGGACTCTATTTTTACAAGTTTTCATGTTAAAAATAAGTTCTTCACTATGTTCATGCAATAATAGTTAAGAGCATCATATGTTGTGGGGACTATCAACTATTTCAATATATATCTTTAGTCCTCAACGTTAACACAACACATTTGTTAGCTATTATTCAAGGATGTGATATAGGTTATACAAATGTATTTTAAAGGCTGATTTGGGAAATAAAGTGGGTCTTATTTTATGGTCAATATGGTACTTTAAGAATTTACTTTACCTCACAAGAATTGTTATTAAAATATTTTAGGCACATTGTGGGTTTTGCAACAGTCTTAAAATCCTATTGATTTTTTAAAAATCAATATCAATATTATTGAAGCTTCACAGACCCCTAATTCTAATACTTCTTTTGAAAATAGTTAATTTTAATACAAAAGTAATATCTATATTAAAATGGTATGTTTTTAATGAATTAATTTTATAACAATATAAATTTTAGTCAAATCTCGTGAATTTACTAATCTAGACTAAATCAATTAAACTATACAAGACGTAAAATTAAATTAATTTTTCCCTAATTCTTTCTCAATTTCTTTTTCAAAACAAAGTTTTTGGTTTTTTACAAATAGAGAATTCAAACTTCAACTACACTAATGTTAGAACATGGTCCACATGCACACTGAAGCATATGATCTAGACGTTCTTCAAAGTACCCACAAGTTCTCACAAATGCACCAGTTTTACTAATATTTGTCATAACAGTCAGTCAGTTGCTCACATGGTGATAGTTAACTTGAGTTGAATTAACCACTGAATTAAGTACGAAAAAGATGATAGCTGAAATCATGCTAGGTGATAACTAGAAATTTGCATACTGTGTTTTTATTTAATTTAATAGCCTTTAACTAAAACAAATGCAGATATGCAATGCAACTGTACAATGGGACTTTTCGCTGAAATCAGTAGAGCATGGCTTACTATTGATAGTGATATCTATGTGTGGACTTATGAAAATGGGTAACTATTATAAATACTTGATTTATGTAGTATTTGTCTTAGCAATTTTATTAACTTACTAAAGTTCTCAATTTTGAACACAACTTGTATGAGGTCATATTGATTTAAATTATCAATTAAAATTATATTAAAAAAATAAAACATATTAATTTAATCATTCACTTTTACAACATATTCCCTCTTACTTGGCAGAAGTCGCATAGTATGGTCAGCCTTGTGTAGAAAAATACTACCTATTTGCAAGTTTGTTGTTTGCAAATTTTCATTTACAGATCAATAGAAATATATAATAGATTATTTCATGAAAAATAAGTAAGCTAACATATGATAAATTATATGAATCAACCATAGATATAAGTGAAAATTAATTACTTGGGTTTTTGAAATAATTGATAAAATAGTCATGCATACAGTGTCTATAGTTATAGAATTTATTGTTATTAGGATGAGGTGCTAAAAATAACAAAAATATTCTATGAATGTCGACTAAAAATGTTTGTATTATCTAAAATTTTGTTTCAACATGGATTCTATAAATAATCTTTATTCTTTAGAGGGGTGTGAAATCAGGAAACACATGAGTGAATTGGGGTTCACTATAAAATGACTGGGTGCTAACAACAGTCAAATTGTCTTGGGTGCTTGAAAAAAATTTGTTTACACAGTGTGTCTTACCACCCATTTGGAATATCCACATATACACATTAATTGGGTAGGGATGAAGAAGGAATAATTTAAAAGAAATGTACCCATATTTTTGCGAGGCAAAATGTTAAACTGTTCTCAATGCACCCGATAGGGATTTCATTACTTATTTTCAACACCAGCAATCTTATCCAATGTGAGATTGACGTGTTAGATCATAGGGCCACAGTCACAAGTAACAAACAAATTAATACAAACAAAATATATTTATTTAAATGTCTTTGTGCCTTGTTTGCTCATAGGAATGATGTCGCATTTTTTGATGGCTTGGGAGAATCTATCATCAGTGTTGGACTTGTCAAACCGAAGAGTGGTGTATTCAACACATTCGTTAGGCATCTACTGGTCCTCACCACATTGTCAGAAATTATTGTTCTTGGTGTTACATTTTCGAGTAAATCGACAGGTTGGTATTAACGTTTTATTTGAATGACGCGTAACTATTAATTTTTGAATTTTTTACTACACTTAATTTAGTCCAATAGAAATCAATTAGTTAATTATTCATAAGGCAAGGTTTTTAAATTAATTTCCTTCTGGACTTATATTTTGTCTGACTGACTTGCTCATACTTTCACTAAAATTGAGCTTATTCAAAATTAATTTCCTCTATGTCACCTGAACTGCTTTCTACTAGATACTAGTAATAGTTAATATTGATTTTCACTAATGTTTTTACATCTACACATAACTTAAAACATTTTGTGAATAAATCGATCAAATATTTTACTAACATTAGGGGTTTACGAGCTTGGGTTTTTTCACTCTATTCAAACTTGTCTAGTATTTCTAAAAGCTCCCGAGTTAGAGTTGAATTTGAGTATATCCATAATTTTAAAATGTTAAAAGTGTATATTTGTTTATTTTAAACATAAATATAACATCTTTAAAATTTGAGATTTAAAAAATATACTAAAATATGTGTTCTTAAAATATGAATAACACTCACTTTTCTAAATACTTTTGAAAAAAAAAAAAGTTAAGCAATGGAAATATCGGTTTTTAAATTAGAATTAACACTTAAAAAACACAATTTAAAAATAAGAACAACAGTAAAAAATATAGGGCCTATTAGAAAAAATAGTTAAAATGGTTTCAACACTGATGTCTTTAACCCTTTTGCTGCATATTTAATTTTTACTTTACTGCTAATTATAAGTCAAAAATTCAAAATCTGAAAATTTGTATGATGATCATGATTATGATCAAATAATGTGATTTTTAACTAGTAATGCATTTTAAATATGAAATTTAGCATATGTCTATAAATCGTATAATAATATATATTTTATATCGATAAAATTTTATGTCACATGTTATTTTTGTCTCATTTTACCCAAATGCAACGTTATTCTGCCAGAACCATTCTTTATTTTGCTAGCAACCCACAATAGTGTCAAACCAATTGCTAAATGAGTATTTTAGCGGCTTAATATTGGCCTAATATATGCTTTACATAATAAAAAGAAAACTTTTGAAAATTAGGTTACATCAACACAACTTGAAACAATTTAGTGCTACATTGGTGCATTCCTCAGTGTAGTCTATAAGATCTTATATCTGTGTTAGGCGTGGTTTCCAAATAGGAATCAGGTAAAGAACAAAAATAAAATATCAATTAGAAAAAAAGACAGTGTAGAAACACTGTACACTAATGTAAAGTAAGTTATAGTGAAGGAAGCCAACCTGAAAGGATAGTTAGGTTAGGGCTAGATAGGAACAAACACACTTCTCCATTTCTTAATATACTTTTCTCACTTCCTACTTCTTCAAAACTTCCACAGATGTATATTGTTTTGAATTTTAACTGTAATTAAACTGTTAAGTAATAATACTGTGCTTAACAATTATAAACCTTTGTTGTGATGCTATAGTATAATTTTCTGTGTCATTTTAAATATTTTAATATCTACACCCCTATGTTTACCTTTTCCAACGCTTTACTTTTATAATATTAATATTTGAGGTGTATTTACTTGGGTTTTACTAACTTCCTTGAAATAGATTATATAAACATACAGTAGCTAAACCATTAAATATGATAGGGAATCAAATGCAATAAAGAAATACAATGACGAGATTCACTTGGTTGTCACAACTATTTTTCAAAAATAGAGTAGGTAAGTAGGTAGTGTTTAAAAATCACTTAGTCTTTTATGGGCACAAACACCTTTGAACATTTTCAAAATGACCTTGTACAGTAATAACAGCACATAGCCTTGTGATTTTAAACACATTTTATTCACTAAAAGAACAATGATCCTGGAAAGAAAAAGAATGTAACTGTAAGAATCTAGATAATCTCTTTGTTCGTAGCACTAACAATAAACCTTCACATGTCACATCTATAGTTGAATAAAATTACAAACACTATTCTAGTCTAATTGTACTATAGATTATAATGTACATACAAAAACAATATTTACACTAAAGATTTTCACGGGACAGAGAGGAATGCAATTTACACTTCACAATGCTGCTACTGAACAAAGAGGACACATTTTACTCCTTACACTGACACATCTAAATAAACAGCTAAGAAGTACACTGTAAGCCCCCATTCCCTCAATTCTATTATTTATTAACCGGTCTTCAGAAGGAATTGTGAAATCCAAACTAAAATTAAGGATTTCCAGGACATACAAAGATTAACAAACAGGGCACATATTTTAAATGTAATCTATATTATTGTATAATGCTCAAGGCCATAATCAGGGGAGGGGGTTGAAGTTCTTGAGGGTTCAAACCCCTTTTCCCGCCAAAGTTGACCAAAAAAATATTGTGTAAACAAAACCAGAAACTATTAGATTTTCATAAGGGTGTGCTAAGCTTCGAAAACTTCAACCTCGTTTCAAATATTTGTTTGCTTCGGCTTTTATCCAAAGTAAAATTACAGATTCGACAATTATGAAACTTTGCCAAAAAATACAAAAATAAAAGTTAAAACAAACATATATTGGTTTTCTGCAACTATTTACATTACAAATTAGTGTTCACACAATAAAAATATAAAATAATTAAATTACATTTTGTGATAGTAGATTTATCATTTTAAGATGAAATATATCGATTATGTTTGAAATATAGAATTTTGTAACTTATATTTAATACCTAAATTTACATAGCTATGCAAAGTATAATATTTGTATCCAACATTAAATATGAGGATTATGTGGTGAAATATTGTATTGATAAAATATATTAAATGTGATTGCCAGATCACATGATTTTATTTATAAATATATAAAAACGGTTTTAAGTGACTTTCAAAAAGGTTTCATATTATTTGAATAAGACTGTTGAACCAATATTCCCTACTGGGTTCATATAATACATATATAGAAACACAGAGTCATTTTAACACATATATTTATTATAATAAACAAAAGATAAATTGTAATAAATACAGGTTTCACAAGATTGAACGAATAGCAAAGAGTGAATAAAGAATGTAACATTTACACAGTCTCACTTGGTAGATTTTGTTATTAATAGGTATCCATATAACATGATGAATCCACAGCTGATATCTCCAGCTGATTGGAGGCTATGAAACAGGTGTCACAAAAGTACTACTGCTGGTCTTATTTCCCTATGGTACTGCCAGCATAATATAGTACATTGATAACTATAAATATCGATGCTAAATCAAAACCTAATCATAGGCTAATATAATAATAGAATAATTAGCGCAGACCCCACAATGAATCTAAGGCAATTTCCTTGGGTAGCGCCATTAAGCCAATACTCAGCTAATTCACAGTTTTCAACAACATTTACATAAAGTCCTAAACTTGTTTTAACGTAAACAGACATCCTGGTAGTAGCCCCCAATATAAGAAACTAATGTTCATGACGTTTAGGACATCATGACTAAATTCGGAACGAAGGAGTAACGAACTCGTGACTCAGACTAAGTCTCAACACTAACATTCTTAGCCAGAGGCTTTAATGTAAGAACAGTGCCATGTGACACATAAATAATCTTAGCAAACATCTATGCTCAAGTTAGACATACCAAATTTAGTAAACCAAAACAAAGCTATTCTTCTAGAAACCAAACGAGGCTTCTCATGAAATAAAAGACATATAATTTTCCTTTGAAGAAGGATACATAAGTTACATTACTTTACAAAAGTCCTAGCAGCAAGGACTTGGCCACGACGACAGGATACCAGTACAGCTGAACGCGTCCATGTCCACGGTGAATTGAGTAGGAAGACCCCTTATCCCGTAGTCACGGCTGAAGGTAGCGAATCTGATGCCGCAGTCGCCATGGTCCTTCGTGACGGCCCCGGGCGGCGAATACTCCGTGTAGTCTTGACTCACGGTGGAACCTTTCTACGAATCTGACGCCGCAGTCTCCATGGTCTATAGTGTCGGCGCCGGGCGGCGAATATTTCTTGTTGTCTCGACTCGCAGTGAAATTATTCTACGAATCTGACGCCGCAGTCTCCATGGTCAATAGTGTCGGCGCCGGGCGGCGAATACTCCTTGTAGTCTCGACTCGTTGTGGAATTATTCTACGAATTGCTATCTCTGGACGGCCCATATATATACCAAACCTGGCTAGGACAGGACGAAGAAGAAATGGAAAATAAGAATGTAAGAACCAGACAGTAATAAAGGAGAATAAACGTGGGGATAAAAGGAAAACAAAAGAACATTATTAAAGGTTCTTCAAATGACCACCAGTATCGCTGCGTGCGCAATAAGTCAAGGCGTCGTATTTTGACCTCCAGTCTCTTCTCCAGCTGCGTTTAACAAGCGCGCACGTGTAGGGTCGGCCATGGTTGATAACCTCGTGTTTTTTTAAAAGAATGATATCTGCAGACATCTGGCTGGGGTGAGATTGTTCATAAATATATTATAGCATAATATATCTGTATTAATTTACTTATTTGATATCCACTATTGTTTTTATGAGAAATAAAGATATAGACATATTTTTTAACATTTTTCGTGTGTGTACACCACGTGTCCGTAGAACGCCCGTTTATGAATTATTATCCACTAGGAAAAGCGAAGTGTTAAAGTCTTTAGTTCATAAACACAATAATATTAGCCTTCTTCTTTGATATTTAACACCGTAATTATCAAAAGACAATATTTTTTGATCAACCACGTGTTAGGAGGTTAAACGATAGGTAACTTTCGTAGATCAGAAGATATAACTTTAGAAACAGATTAAATTAAATATGCTGATTTAATTTCTGTCTCGCATAAAATCCCAAAAATATTAAATATTTTCTTGTAGCTGTTCAACCATTTGGTTGACACGCTACACTGTTGACAGGGTGTATGTTTCTATCCATCTTTCCCATACCTTCTTCCAAATGTAGATAGAGTGTGTTATAAGGGCGAGTTGACTACCCATAGCATAAAAAGCCCCAACCTCGTGTGCCGGCCATGGGTCACCATTTTAAATACCTCTGTGTCTAATTGGTAGACGAGTCATTTGGGTTGGTGGTGGCGAAACCTTATTTGTATAGGGTGGGAGGGGCAAACAACCAAACATTGTTTTGGGAGGACCTTGAACCCTCTCACCCCAAAGCCAAAAGAACTCCCTCCTGTCCTGGCAATTGGATCGCTTTAAGATATTGCAATGATCCTCACCTGGAGTTTATTTGAAAATTATTACTTTCAAGAATCTTTTAAAGTGATATTATGTAGAATTTAAAAAAAACTGTTTTTGCTTTTAGAACATTGATTCTCAAACTGGGGTACGCGAGCAACTTTCATGGGATAAATGAGCAGCTCTCAAGGGAACATAGGCTAAATGACAGGGGAATTAAACGGGGTGGAGAACTTCTGCGGTGACTGAGGAAAATGTTCTACTTTGATTGGTTATCTGATATTTGTCATTTGGGGAAAATTTATTGACAGTTTGTCACAACCAATGGATACAATCTAAAAATTGTTTGAGAACCACTGCTCTAGAAGGGATTTAGTTAGAATGGTCCTCACTTGATCTTTTTACTTTTAATCTGATTCCTTTTAAGTTATTTGGAGTTTGTTTTTAATCATATTACATTCAAAAATAAAAAGCCTTGATAAATAAACTAAAAGGTAGGAAACTTATTTAAGGGACAGGGCCATACCCTGGTTATGTAACCCTTATACCTTTAAAAAAATGTGCACTGCGAACTTTTGAACTTTTATGTAAATTTATGGATGTTAAAGAAATTTACACCACTTAAATATTTAATCTCTGTTCTTAATTACCATAAAAATAAACTCCAGATAGCTTATAAGGGCATTAATATATTTTGTAGCCTAGCAACGAATCTACTTGCTGATTAAATTTCTTTCATATTATTATTTTCAATATCAAATTTGTCATAACTCTTTCAGGAACCATAATTCAGTCTGAAGAAATGCATCTGTTGGGTGACCCTATTTTTGTGGTTCCAACTGATGGTGTAGCTATTAAAACTATCGCTGGAACAGACTCGGGCAGACTGTTTTTGGGAGGTCTTGATGGTTCACTGTTTGAACTTGTCTATCAGGTAACTAAAAATTAATAAACTGTAACTACTCTTTAGAGCTGATTGTTTTTATTAGGTTTGGGGCCAAATTCTCAAACCCCTAAGAATATTACGGGTTTGAGGATTTGGAAAAATATCAAATTTAAGATTAAATTTTTTCTTTCATATTTTTACTCAGTTTGTTTTAGAGACCTAATACCGCTTATTAGTGATTTTGCCCAACAAACTTCTTTTGGAACAAACTTAAAAATCAGACCCAAGTTTATTAATTTACCATTTATCTGAATGTATGAATAAACATATAACAAAAAATTTAAACATTTGGCCAAAATTCTATTTTATTTAGCAACTTGAGATTTTTTAGCACCATGTTTTACCATCCTTTCGGGCTATATACCTATGTACTAACTACGCTAATGCAGGCATGTCCAATATGGGGCCCGCAGGCCATTTGTGGCCCTTGACTTCATTTTGTGTGGCCTGCCAGCTCTAATTGGAATACTTAAAATTGTGGAAATAAATAGCAAATTATGCTTTTTTAGCTGATGTAAATGCTTGTTTGTATATCTGAATTTTCCAGATTCTCGAGTATAATGTTACTTATGAAATGTTAATTTTTATGGGTGCATTTATTAATGTATTTGTTAAATAGAAATAATCATTCATTCACATTTTTATCATATTTGGGTATTAGGTATTTTAAATATCCAACACCTTAGTTCAGTCATTAGCATGTCTCTCTACTGAGCTAAGGGTCTCAAAGCTCAAATCTCTGTCAGTCGCACATGGTTTTCTACATGTGATGTACCAGTCTTCTCTCCACACTAATGCGAGTACACTTTCTCTAAAATTAACATTCTAATCTCTACCCCTAAGATTAATCCATTAAATAACCAGTCTGTTTAATATCATATTATATTTAAAAAAGAAGGAAAATCACAACTAGTTAATTTGAAAACCTTATTTTTATATATTTTATTTAATTACATATTCATTCCTTATTTATCTGACACCACCTCAGCCGGCAACACATTTGATTGCCGAGTTAAGTGCCCTTTGTTAGATTGATATTGTCAAAAATATATTATGACATTGGGATCTCCTGTGTCATAATAATAATTTAATGGCCAGGAAATATAGTGTTGTCTATGTCATAATAATGTTGACCTCTTTTGTAAGTTGTGGTGCTGATATAACCAGTTTGTTCAAAAAGTGCATGTTATTTATAACCTAATAAAATTCCTTATTTACAGATAAATGTGTGTGCTTATGTAGGGAACATACACACACATTTTAATTCCATTTCATTTAAAAATCCAAAAAATAATGTAAATATATTTAAATGGATTTTTTTTTCAGGCCGAAAGTGGTTGGTTTGGAAAACGATATAAAAAAGTGAACCATTCTACAAGCATATTATCCTACCTAGTCCCATCTTTTTTAAACTTTGCATTTAGTGATGATAGTGCAATAATACAGATTTCCATTGACAACAGTCGTCATATCCTATTCACCTTGACAGACAAAGGAGCCATCGAAGTATATGATCTGGGATCTGATGGTAATTCTGCGATCAAGGTGACCAGTTTCTCACAGAACACAATTGCGCAGTATGCTGTGCAAGCTGCTCGGTTAGTATACTTAAAGACGAGATTCCAAATTCCCTCAAATCCTGTATGATATTTTGGATTAAAGGATTAAAAAAAAAATTATAGTAAAACAATAAAGTGCATTAAAAATAATTCAGATTTTATTTTTTAGATATATTATGATACTTGTTATTAGTGGATTAATTTAACAAAATTATGTAACTTCTGAAAAATAGTCCAATTTTTACTGTCATCCTCATTTAGCAGAACCTTAGAAGTAAATATATTTCGTCCTATCGTGAGCATCTCTGCCTTGGAAAAGAAAGAGTCTCTACACTACAATCTGGTGGCCATCACAGAAACCGGAGTGAGGCTTTATTTCACCACATATATGAATAACATTAGCAGCCGGCCCAGCAATCTCAAGCTTTTGCACGTCAGGCTCCCACCCGGGTTCACTGCCAACACCCCTAATCGATGCCCTTCCAAGGTCCATACAGCAGTCTACAATAATGGTAAGACCTTTGTAACTGCATAGGTTAAGTTTGTTTCCTCCGCTGATTGTAGGATCCACCCATTTATTCCCCCTTCCACACACCCACACACTCACCTTTCTTTCCCTTCGCCTCCTAAACACTTTTCTCACATATGCCTTGGTTCATTTTATGCACAGCCATATCACGTGATACTAAGATAGTCTTGTGTTGAGACGTTTAGAAGATTTAATCATCAGTGACTTATAGAATAGTCATAGTTATAACATAAAATAGCAAAATTTATCTTACAGTTCTCAAAACTAATATCATAAATTTTGATTTGACTACTGATAATAACTTTTAAAAATTAAATTGTGTTTTGTACCAGTTTTTGGTACATCACCTTGACATATATTTAACCTTTAAGTAGGGGTGGACGGGATACCGAACCCTCAGGAAAAAGGTCGGGAGTTTATCAATTCCCGTTGGTCGGGCAAGAATGACTCATTCCCGAAAAGTTATTGTGCTCTGTCTATCAACAGTTAATTGTTAGGTTCAGACCCGCCTCGGTGGCGTAGTTGGCTAACGTGCTAGTCGTGTTGAGCCCGACTGTGAGGACGGGGAGATCGAGGTTCGAATCTCGGTCAGGAGAACTGGGGGGAGGGGGGGGGGGTCCTAAATGGTTCTCCACTCTCCCTCCACGAAAATGCGGGTTCACTTCCTCTAATTCAACCTTCCCAATTCTTAATCCAATAGCGTAATTAGTACTCAAAGCATATAACCCTAACGGGTAGTAAGACATGGTGCTAAATCATAATAATAATAATAATTATAATTAGAGATGGGCCACTCGAATCCACCGAATTCTGACAAGTATTCGAGATTCGAGGATTCGGTGTTTTATTGGATTCGATGATCGAATCTATCACTTCATAAACAAAGCATCATATGTTGAATTCAAAAATTACTTAGTTAGGCCTACTTGAAAAGCACAACTTAATCCGTAATATTTATTTTGTCAGACAAGAGAGATAAACATTAATAAAATCTTCTTTAAAAAAATTAAAAAATTATTAGGTGTGAAAAATCTTATGTGCCTTTTACCCTACCCTCCCACCTCTATGAGAAACTCGGACTCGACCGTTTCAGCACATGCTCACTTATAAACTTTCACCTCACGAACAATCTTGTAAATATTATTAAACACATTAAAACTCTAACTAAAATTCGAGAAATCGATTCGACCCATCAATAATAATAATAATAATAATGTTAGGTTCAGCAAGTAAAAGTGCTTGAAAGATTTAGAGGAGGACAAGGCAGGTTTCAATAATAATATAACTTAAAGGTCTTAACCTATTAGTTTAGAAATCAATATTTTTAAAAATCTAAAACTAGTCTAAAGCGTAATTTTAAAATTTCCCGTTTCGAGCTCCGATATTTTGACTCATTTTCCCTCCTGTTTCCGTCCATCCCTACCTTTGAGTAATCAACTTGACATTTTAAAAAGTATTCATAATAGCAAAAATTAACATTGGTCTTGTTTTGAACTCACAAATTAATTTTTTGTTTTTATTTTGTTCAGGGAGTTGCGTTCTGGTGACTGCGCAGGAAGCTGATGTGGACAGCTTGTGGTACTTGAGTAATGATCTATTCCCTTTCCACCCATACTTAACTGAGGTACAGAGCATGGCACGGCTGGACGGGACTGTGTGGGCCATTAGCGACAAGGTGGCCGGAAATGCTCGCTCTATGCTGCGTTGCATGAATTACTCCGAGACGTTTACCCAGTTGATCTTCTTCCCTCCTCAGCAGCCTGTTTATCAACAACAGCAACCACCATATCAGCAAAATACAAATTTTCAAGACTACCAATTGATGCAACAACAAAATTTTTACCAGCAACAGCAAAGACTCATGCAACAACAGCAGCAATTAGCTCACCTGGTGGACCCTCCCTTGGTGGTGAGACAGTTTTATGAGCAAGCGAGGAAATACGTTATATTGACTTCTCAGGTATGCACTGAATATTTTTATTTCACTTCTGTTCTGACATGTACACTTAATTTACCCTGGAGGGTATCAGTTTTTCCTAGGTGGATTACACTATTGTCCTATCTTATAAGCCAACCATAGTGGAAATATGCAAGGTAAACCTGCTAACTTTTATTCAGCCTCTAAGGTAGTAAGCTTACTTTTCACTAGTCCACTAAGGCATTGCTCATAGGATAGGGTCAAATTTTAATCTGTCAAGGTAAGACTGTCACCTTTTTGGTGTAAACAAAGTGCACATAAATATGATTAATTATTTTTAGAGAAAAGTGTAACATTTTACATAGTCTGGTACAACTTAAGACATCCATGATAATCTTCACAACTTTCAAAATACTTAACCAAAGATCGACAATCTATATAAGAGTGATCTTTTTGTATATATAAATTATTGATAAGCAGTGTGTCTTACTACCCATTCAGGTTATACGCTTAAGTACTAATTACGCTAATGGATTAAGAATAGGTAGGTGGGATTTAGAGGAAGTAAACCTGCACTAGTATGGAGGGAGAGTGGAAAACCATTTAGGAAAAACCACCTCCAGTTCACCTGACCTAGATTCGAACCTCGATGTTCCTGTCCTCAGCAGTCTAGCGCAATACCACTAGTGCATCAGCTAACTACACTGAGGCAGGTTATTAATTACTTTGTCTTGAATAGCCATAACATAGTTTGAAAAATTTGGCCATAGTTCACCTTAATCTTTCTCAGCCATTTAAGGGATAAAAAAAAACTGATTCCTAATAATATCTACGCAATTTTGGGTAAAATAAAAACTATCCAATATAAAGGGAAATTATAACATACACAAACTTAGCATTTGACTTGTAAGATTTTTTTTTTTTTTTAGATAAAGTTCAAATATACTTATTCTTGAATCATAGATATTTTATATATTAAAAAAAAGAGAGTTCAAAAATACTTTTTCTTGAATCCAAATATTCATTCAACCCACAAATCGTAATTATTAATCAAAATCTTTGAAAATATGGTGAACATATTGACAAGTTAACTCTTCCACATTGGAATTAGTTTTTTTCAATCCTGACTTTGTTCACATTCCTTCTTTAGATTGGTGCTTACATAGTGTATAACGCCACTTTTGAAATAGACTGGACTCCCTTTGATGGGAAGGTCAGAGTTTGATTCCTGTTTAGGAGTATTAAGGGTAGGTTTTTCTGGTTTCCCACTTCCTTTATTCAAAATTTAACTATAATAACCGAGTAAATAAGTTCAAGATTTTTTAATTCAGATAAAGCTCAAGCAAGTTTGTTTTTTTAAACTTTTAAATATTTAAATAAAAACAATTATTTTAATTAGTGATGGATGGGAATTACATTTTTGTATCAGGACAGGAAATGAATCAAAATATCGGGAGCGGCACAGAAACGAGAAATTGTAAAAATGACGATTTAGAATAGTTATAGAATAAAAATATATATTGTTTTTTAAACAAATTATAGGGTCTAATCCTTGTAAAAGCTTTGAAATTATTAAATATAATACAACTAATATGATATAATAAAAACAAAATATAAATAGGCTTTAAATGGCATTTTTTATTGAAACAATTAGCAAAATTTTGAACAAATATTGAATAGTCCAAATCAAATAATTAATTTTAATATATTAATTTTATTAGTTAATCTCTTTTGAAAATGGTGTTTTATATTTAATTATTAGAAGCGTTCAAATATATATATTTACTCTTCTTAAATGTCATCTAGATTTGAAACCTCCTAAATCTCAATCAAACATTCTCTATTTTAATACCTCTTAAAGACTATCTAGGTTTGAAACACCTTAAATATTCTTTAGGTCTACAACCCCTTAAAGGTAATCTAGGTTGGAAACCCCCTTAAATGTTCATGAGCTATGAAACCTCTTAAATGTTCTATAGGTTTGAAACACCTTAAATGCTTTAGGCCCAAAACCACCTAAAGATCATCTAGGTTCTAAACCCCTTAAAGATTATTTAGGTATGAAACCCGTAAATGTTCCCTAGGTTGGTTACCCTTTAAATATTCTCTATGTTTGAAACCTCTTTGAAACCTCTCTCAGTTTAAAGTCCCTTTATTGTTCTTTAGAATCGGCACTCCTGTAATCTCTACTCTTTGTTTGATTGCTAACAACAGACGAGCCAAGCCGATGCTCATAAATAGTTACCTTGGCAAGCTACTTCCTGCCCCATAATTTCTATCCCCCTAAAAATGGTAGAGTATAATATATCTGTCCTCTAAATCTTTCAAGCCCTCACTCCTGTCTGTTGATAGACAGAGCACATTGACTCATGAGCTTCCCAACTTGATTGTCTCACCACAGTCAATAAAATACCCCTGGTTACTGATATTCATGGGACGGATATATACAAATAAATTATTTTTTTCAACTTGATAGAATACAAAGAAATTTTAAAATAAAATATTATATTTGAAATAAGTTAGTTATAGTATTAATGTTTCTTCAATGAAAAGAACACACATCGTCTTTATATTAAAATTAACTTTATTTTGCGGGAGTCTTAAAGTATGGGGTTTTGAGTCCCATCTGTGTATACCAAGGTGATTTTCCCCAAATGGTGCTCCATAGTCCCTACATACAAATTAAACTTCCAATAATTGCTACATTCACTATGATTCAATTTGATATTATATAAGAATAGTTTCAAAAAGTATATTTAGGAGTATAGCCTTCTTGTGATGTAGATTTAAAACAAGCTCAAAATTTCCAAGTGTGAGATTATTTAAAGAGCCAATCTGGATATTTGAGTACTCATAAGACTACTAATCTCACCTAATGTTGTACAGGGTGTTGAGCTCTACAAGAAGCTGCGACCGGTTGATTTGCTACAACAGCTGCTTATTATTGGAAATGGGCCAGATAACGATAGCGTCAAGAAGTACTTTGAGGTGCTTGGACCTGACCAGGCGTGTGCAAACTGTCTTATCCTGGCCTGCTTGGACAATACTACCAACAGCCAGGTGTCGGACTGGGCGACCAGAGCGTTCTTCCTGTATGGTGGGGACCCGCAGACCTCTCATACACCCAGACAGCCACTCATGTCACCCCCAGCGCAAAGGTTTCCTTCAGGTACTGATGCACACTGTCACTTACAATGTCTCTCACTTTGTGTGCTGAGGCTCAATTTATTGAGGGCAGCACTGGTGGGTATGTGGACATAAACATCACTCTTGTTTAGTCTGGTTATCCAGTAACATCATAGCTTACATCTCTGGTGTACTAAAGCAGTTTTTTTTAATCTACAATGCTTCCACAGAAATTTCAATTTTTAGTAAATATTTTACTAAAAAATTACATTTTGTCGAGCCATTCTCGTGAAAAATTATTTTTGATGCTAATTTTGAATTTAGTTTCATGGTGATTACAAAAATTGCTTTAATTTCTTTGATGTTTACATTTTTACAAATTTGCTAAACTAAGTTTAGCTTTATGAATTTTAGTGAACATTTATGATATTTTAATTCTGGCTTATAAAAATAGAATTTAAATATTTTAAAATGCCTTCTACCTACACCATAATTATTTTCTTCAAACAATATTGTCATCTGTTCTCCGTGTAGAATATTATTTTGAGTATACATTTCACTTTTAACTTCATCAACACATCTTGTCGCTTATGACTGTTTGCAAATTGATGTCTAAGGTAAGAGATGACAAATAAATAACAATTGTCAGTGGTTCCAAACTTAAAACAACTTTAAAAAAAATTGAACTGTCAATATTTTCACTTAAATTAAGTTGTATAGTTTTAAAGATTTGAGGCTTTGAATTTGGTTTCAAGATTTAAAAGAAAATGTTGGATTTGAATAGTTTAGATTTTTGTAATAAACAAAAATGACATCATATAAATTAATAGGACTTAGCTGTGATTGAAACTTTGGGAATTATTGATGAAATCACAACAGATTTGTTTTTTTGCCAAGACTTGATTAAATCTTTTTCCATAAGCATATGTGTCTTGATTAAGATCTAACAAAATGTTTAGGTCCTCATGAATCTACATGAGCCAATATATGCAATGCTAAATTCTTGGTGTTTCTATCCACCTTTCTTATACCTTCCAATTATAATATCCTTATATATTGTGGTGGTGTATGCTTTGCAGGCTTCAACCCTGGCGCAATGTCGACACCAGTTCATCCTACCACCGGTGCAGGTACAACCCAGCATCAAACCAATATGATAACACCTAATCAGCCTATCAACAGCATCCTTCAGTACTCTCCCAAGCACGATGGTCTATACCTTTATGTGGGGAGGATCTTGCGTCCTATTTGGAACTTTAAAGTGGTCTATAAAAGCACTCTGGAGACTAATGTTGAAATAGTAAGTCACTACAATAGTTATCTAAAGCTAGTACAATGAAGGTGTGTGTGAATATTAAACAATTTACATATCAATAGAATTAAAACTGAGGGGGAATAATAATTTGGGAAAGTTAAATTCTTGTGCATCACATGCTTTTTAAGATTCCGATTCAAAATTGGTATATACAACAATAATTTGGATTTGGAATCAATAAAGTATTGGATTCGACTCATCTCTAAATTATTGGTATTTTTAATATGTTTTTAATATGCCCTTCAAATGATGATTTTTCTAAATGTCACATAGTGGGTTAATTCTTATAAAACCAAAGAATTTTCTTTTATATTCCAGCTTAATAGCACGATTCCTGCAGAAGACTGCGCATTGATCCTTGGTCATCTTCACGCACTTAGTGGTTTCTTAGAGAAGAACTCACAGTTCTCTCTTGCAGGTGTAAGGTGAGTTTGTAATGGAATAGAGGTTTGAGGTCAAGCTCAACATCTTTATAAGCTTTGCAAATTTTAGCTTGTTGTCCTAATGCAATAATTTATGTGCTGTTTTGTACGTCTGCTGATGGGCAACTTATTGTTTACTCTTCTCTTCTGGCTGTTTGTGAAATATTTAGTTGGTAGGTAGGACTATATTGAGTACATTCTTTTTATTGTAAAACTATAAATGCTATTATAATTTCAATTTTCCCCTCCCCTCACCATCCAATATATGAGTAGGGATATGCAAAGCTTTGAAAACTTCAACTTTATTCAGAAAAAAGTGTTGACTTAGACAACTACAAAGCTTCATCAATAAAAATAATGAAGGTGAAAGTACATATTTATGTTATTATTATCATTAGCACTGCGTCTTACTATCTGTTCGGGCTATACGCAACACATTTATGTTAAACTTTTATAATTTTGTACTTGTTATTACACTACAAATTAATGTTCTCATGACAATCTGCATTAATTGGGTTCAATGTTGGGATATTTACTCAATCCATCAGCTCAGGCCAAAATATATTAAAACACTTTTGCATTAAAAACATTTTGTAAATGATATGTAGCGTCTAAAAACCATAAAATAAAAAATATCCACAGTAGTGTTCTAATTAACATTTCAATTCTGCCTCACAAATCTTTCAAATAAAGAGGTTCGTTTGTGAGTGCTTGTTTGTTCACGATAAACTCGAAAACTGCTGAGCTGATTTAGACAGGATTTTCACATGGTTGTTCCTTTTACTCGGAGGATGGTTATAGGTTATATTTATTCATATTAAAACACAAAGGAAAAATGGCTCCAAACAGCAGGCATATTAAGTTGAACATTGAAAGGAGGATAGAAGGGCAAGGCCTACACACTTACCAGAAAATTGTAGGCCTCATAGTTCATAATTAAAACGCAACAAACAATATAATTATGTAATATTTTGGGTACATCAGTCCCTTTCTTTAATTGTGAAATTTGAGGCCTACAATTTTCTGTTGAGTATGTAGGCCTTTCCCTTCCATCTCCCTTTCAATATCTATGTTAAAACACAATAAAAGTGATGGTTTTTCAAATATTCTGTTTCTAACCGTGCGATAAACTGTTAATTTTGTCCTTTTGTTTTGATTTCCAAAGATATTTATGAAATAAAGTGCATTGAGCAAAGACAATTGGTATTAAATAAAATGATAGAATATTAGGAAAATGGTAGAGCACAAATAAAAGTAAAAACACTAACACATATTTACACACACATCAATATTTCGATGCTATTATAGCATCTTCTTCAGGAAGTAGTAATAGACTAAACAGAATGTTGTCTTCAGTGATGCCAACTTGTTTTGTGAAAGCCAGTAATTCTTTGGGTTCATGATTATAAGCTAGAAGAATATATGAAAAATGAAAGAATAAGTTGGCGTCACTGAACACATCCTGTTCAGTCTATTACTACTTCCTGAGGAAGATGCTATAATAGCGATGTGCGTGTAAATATGTGTTAGTGTTTTTACTTTTATTTGTGCTCTACCATTTTCCTAATATTCTATCATTTTATTTATTACCAATTGATTTCCAAAGAGTAATAAACAAAATACATTTCACTCTTAAATCCAAAGAGAAATTATATTTGAGTTTGGTTTGTTCTTCTTTGTTGCCATTAGTATGTAAAAAGTGTTTCTTTAACTAATAAAAACTTCATATAGTACACATCTTTATTTTACTTGATCTTCATAAATAAATATTCAGGTAAATAGATTATAGGCAGCTAAAACTCCATAGTAGTAAAGAAAATAATCATATTCCTAAAATAGAATGTATATTTGTGTGTACACGCTGTAACTTCGACACCTAGACCTTGCATAAGTACTTGGGAATACCTAAAGATGCACACATCAGATTTTTTTTTTTTACCTCTATTGAAACCGTAACATCTTAGGCCGCTTAGCTGCCAGTGTGGGTTACTTCAAAAGCCAGGAATCTGAAACATTGCATTCTATAAGAAATTGAAGCATGTGAAATTGATTTTTTATTTATTATATAACTGAGCCTGACAGCTTTGATCCCTTGACTACCTTTTCGGCAACTCAAAAACCAAGGGGGAAAAAAAGCTTAAATTCGGCATAAATTTATGTCTCGAGATCATCTTGGGTGTACTATCTTTCCCCTTACATTATATTGTGAGTTTGACACCTTAAATAACGATATGAGAAATGTGGCTAACTTCAAAATCAAAAAAAGATGAAAAAGAAAAGATAAGAATATGTACCATTCATTTACCCTTTAAAGTAGCAAGCTTATCTTGCATTGTTACACTATGGTATATCTTATAAGATAGAGCCATAGTATAGTTCATCCAGATAAGATTGCTACCACTCAGGGTAAACGAAGTGTATTTAAGGAAACTTGAAAATATGCACATAGCTATATTTTTTTAACGTTTACATATATTTCTAGACTTAAACCTTAGAATGTGTCACCACTATCATGGCTATCTCCAAAAATAAGAAAAATATCAAGATGAAACTTGAAATAGTCCTCCGTACTTAAGGAAACCTAGAGGTGTGCTTATTCCAGGGTTATTTTCTTTTACAATTAAATATAGAGTCAACTCTGGTTTTAATTGTAGTGAATATTTGGCTATAATGAACCTAATTAAATTGTTCTGATATAAATACATTTCAATATGTGTTAAAATTTTTGATTATAAATTATAATGAACAATCAAATTCAGTTTGAGGCAAGTTAAAAATTAAAACTCTAAAGAATAAATGCAATTTTTAGAAAACAAACCCTTTTTGGTTGTTTGAACTTAAGTCTTGGAAAAATCAGTTCTCTACCATAGGTCCAATTTTGGTATCACATAAAGCAACTTAAAAATGGAATTAAAATAAGATGAACCATACAACCCGAATGAGTAGTAAGACACTTTGCTAAGAAAGAGAAAAAAGATGATGAAAGGCGGAATGCAAACGGCAACTGAACCCCGTCCTCTTGGCTTAAGTTTCATACTGCGGTTGCAGCAAGTAAAGGCAACCATGCTTTTTCATTGTACACTATACCTTTTTTTTTTTGACATTGCATGTAAGAGTATATAAATGGTCACTCAACAGAACTGCTTTCAGCACGCTAATTTTGTTATTGAATGTGTGGTGTTAGAGGGAGAGGATGAAGTGTCATTCATGGTACTGCTACAATTTTTCAATGAAAATTCTTCTAAAATTATTTACTTTATTGATTTAGAGTATGAATTTATAACAAATTTAATCTTCTGGATGTAGCCATCGTTGAGGCTGTGAAAGGTGATCCTAGCGATTAAACAAAAGAGGGTGGAGATAACCTATATGAGAATGAAGAATGCATCCCTGTAACAAAAGAGGTATTGGAGGGTGCCAGAACTGTTTAAGGTCTATTGAATGTTAGTAAAATGGGGAATTAAGTGTGGGAAAAGCACACACTCTAAAGAAAGTTACAAAAAAAATATTCACTAAAACAGTATACAGCAAGCAACAGCACATAGCTGACTATTCAAATGTTATTGATAGATTTAAAGAAAAAAGGAAAAACACAGGTAAAAGGATATTGAATGCGAATGTATAATATATCTCTATCTAATAGAGATATATGATAGGTTTAAATAAAATTGATTTTGTTAGTGAGCTTTGGTTTTGTTTGTCAGTCAGTACCTCTTTCACCATGTGTCGAGGAGATTTTTGTTTTGTTTTAATGAACTTTGGACAGTGTGAACCAAATATCTGTATCTTTAAGGTTCTTTATAAGTGGAGTTGACTGAATATTGAGATTGTTTTGCCTTAAACCTTCTAACCACCAGTGTGGGTAGTTAAAAAACCAAGAAATATAGTGGTAACACCTTTTTTTAGGGGTGTGCTAATAGGATTATTTATCAAATCAAATAATTTTGAATCAAATATAAAAAATTTCAAACTAATAACGAATAGTACAAATTCAATATTATTATTCTTTCAGTTTTGATAAATATTATTTTAATAAGTAAATTCTTATTAAAAATAGAGTAATTTTTTTAAAATTTTTTGTTAAGTTTTTGACAGAAATTTAAATTTTAAAATTGCATGGAGATTAACTGGTCAATGTAGGGACTATATTTATATTATTTGAAAGGGTAAAATAATGCGATGATTAATAAACAAGGTCATATTTTGACTTTTTCATTGTTTCTATTATTCCAAAGTGTAGTTCTCATTTTCTAATATGTATGGCCTACTTTTTTTTGCGTGATGATCAGTACTCAACTCAAAGTTTAGTTAAAGGCATTCTAGGGAAATTAGGAGTGAGGTAATTTCCTGTTGCTTTCCTCACTGAGCCAGAAAGTATTATTGCCAAGCTCATTGAAATGCATACACCAGCTGACCCTACAAATGACACCCTCACTCCATTCATCTCAGGGACTGGCTGTATACTGGATGTTATTACTAGTATCATTCATACCTCTGCCACTTTCATTATACAACAATAAAATTAACACAACAGTAAAGAAGGATGAAATTAGTTCTTTACACCCTTTAAAGGTTCTTTAGGCTTGACACCCCTTATATGTTATCTAGACTTGACACCCCTTGTATGTTATCTAGACTTGACACCCCTTGTATGTTATCTAGACTTGACACCCCTTGTATGTTATCTTGACTTGACACCCCTTTATATTATCTAGACTTGATACCCCTTCTATGTTATCTTGACTTAACACCTCTTAAAAGTTATCTAGGCTTGATCCCCTTAAAACGTTATCTTGGCTTGACACCCCTTAAATTAGGCTTGAAACCATTTAATTTTCTTTAGGTCTAAAACATTTCAAATGTTCTTTAGACTTGAATTCCCTTAAATTTTCTTGAGGCTTGACACCCCTTAAGTGTTTCTAGGTTTGAAACCTTTTATTGTTTTCTAGGCTTGACCCCCACTTAAATGTTTTCTAGTTTTTAAACCTTTTAAATGTTCTTTAGGTTTTACACCCCTTAAGGGTTCGACTCAATACTCAGAGCTTTTTGAGAAGCTCACTTGAGCTTGACTGAACCCTTACAAATTATGAATCTCTCTTTCACCGCAGAGTCGTCCAATTGCAATCCACCTTGTCAATGTCCCGAACCCTGCAAGACTCATTGGACAACAGTCAACAACCCCAGCGGGGCCAACGCACAGTCGGCCAAGAAGCTCTGATACAAGAGAAGAACTCGCTCACAGTTTTGAAAGAATTCATATCTAACACACGTGAAGTGCTAGGCCTGTGGAAGATTCTCTGCGAACACCAGTTCCACTTTATTGCCGACTCGCTCACAAAGGTGAGGACTAAATCCACATATGTCAAGGATTTAAGGATATTCATATAATAAGGATGAGTTCTTCACATCTTTAACTTCCTGTAGGTTATTCAATGTTCAAGAATTTAAAAAAATATATATATTTTTAAATTTTGGGTTGAAATTTGCTATGAATAAATAAATCATTATGAAATGTAAACTCGTTTGCTATAATGTGAATTCATATTGAGCTCTCTCATAAATTAATACTCTGAGCTATGGTTGCTAAGCTTCTACTCCAATTATTTTTTGATAAATCAAAAGAAGCTCAAAATTAAATTAAAATTTAATTTTTTACTCATTTCAAGTCTTGAAATTGAAAATTTTAAGAATCCTTAAAAATTGAATATCCTTCAGTATCGATAGATTTATAGGATTATTTCATAAATAAAAATATCAAGTTTTATCAAACAAGAGCATATCAAATTTTCACTAAATTTTTTAAGTAAAAAGAACAATAAATTAATATTTTAAATTTTTTTCTCAGTTTTTAAAATTGTCATTTATTGCTTGAAAACGATTTAATTTTGTTGATCATGTATAGTGTATATAGTTAAATAGGTAGGCCTAATTTACAAAAACAAAACAAAAAAACATATTTAAAACTGTTATTCTTTAAATCATACATTTTTATTTGTTACTTATTCTAGGAGCAGCAAAACCAGCTGGCATTGATGACCTTTAGAAACCTCATTCTGGTTGGTCAAGAATTATGTTCTCTTCTAATCAACAATATCATAAATAGGTATGTGTATATTGTAGATACTATTCAAATAGTATTGAAATTAACATAAATATTTTCTAGCACATAAAATTAATATAATTTTTTATAACCATTCTTATTCGGGGTGTTTGAGTCTAGTTTTAGTAGCTTCTCGAACTAGACTTGAAGATTTTCACAAAACTTGAGAAAGTTACCATACTCAGAATTTTTGACTTTTTCTCAAAAATTCAAAGTTTATTATATTCAATTTTAGAATATTATTTTATAGCAAAGAGATGCATTCAATATTTTCTTTTTTCTAGTTAAAAAAAATTGTAAACTTATGTTAAATATATTTAAAAATTCAGATTTGTGTGAATATAATTTTTTTTACAAAAAAAACATTCTAAAAATTATATTTTTGTACCTATGATTAAACTTGTTGGGTAGAGTAGTGATCGAAATACACAATATGTATAAACTATAGTTAACACAATTTATAACACGACCGGTACAGCGCTTAGCTGGAGCATCACTAACGGTTTATTATTTGAAAAAACCTTTTAAGACTAAATTCATGAGACATCTGTCGGCGTTACAGTGAACTACAAATGTAAACAAACAATAACGTTTTGACGGTAATAATTGAACTCCAACAAAACTTGAAATATTTATATTACAAATATTGCTGTATATTACTCAAACTCGAAAAAAAATAATGCAATTTCTATTCAGACTTGATTCATATTCATTTCAAAATGAAAAATGCCTACTCGCACACCCTTAGTTATTATCATATACATAAAAAGTATGAAATTAAAATGGAAACATTAATACAGCCGTTCGTTGTTGTGTTTCCTTTGTATTAAAATTATTATTTTTGGGTTTGAGCTTCCACCTCAAACTTTAACTAAATTCTTGTTTTGTCTATTCAATGACTGTTGAATGACAATAGAAAGAATATTACTTATCAATGAATATTGAAGTTGCCTCATAATGTGACCTTAAATTTTAGACAATCCCTCAATATAAGTTTTTATGCAAAAAAAAGCCTTCTCTTTTTGAGATACATAGTATTATAAATGTAAGAAGGTATAAGAAATAGTTGTATAAAAAATAAAAGATAAAATTGGGAAACATTCATTTTAATCCAATCGTATCGTATTTGAGAAATTCAAAAGAACTGCGATAAAAAGTCTTATATAATATTTGGGTTACTGATAAAAACTCACTCAAAAAGTGTCTTCTTTGGTCATAAAAAAATAAGCAATATATATAAACAGTGAATTAAATTTTCATTGCTACCAAGAGTGATATTCTATCCCTATATTACACTTCTCTTTACCTTTTCCTTTGTATAAAGGTCACTGATTGTCAATAAAGTTCATTTTATCTAGATTTTATACTAATTTTCTCTCAAAATAATGGGTCAAAGTTGTATTACTTTGTTGTATCTTTGATTGTAGGTACCTGAATGATAATGCATCAGTGGATGCTATCAGCACTAAACTAAGAGAAGTTTGTCCCAACTTGTACAAATCTGAAGATGCTGCATGCTCAAAAGTATGACACTTCAACTTGATTTTTATTGAACCTTATAAATTTTTAAATAGGAGTGTGTGAAGCTTTGAAAACTTCAACTTTGCTTAAAGTATTCATTTGCTTTGATTCAGATTTGAAAGAAAAATTTTGGATTTGACAATTAGAAAGCTTTGAAAAAATTAATAAAAAATTCAAAGTTAAAACATTGATGGTTTTTTCGGCTGTTAATTCCTTAAAAAATTAGTGTTAATGTAAAAAAAAATTGAAATAATTTTATTATATTTTGTGATAGTAACTTAATTTATTATTTTAAGATGAAATATATTAATTATATTTGAAATAAATTGCATTTTGTATATTATATTTAATACCTAAATTTACATATGTATCAAACATTAAACATTTTTTAAGATATTTGAACTTTGATTTGGCTTCATGAATATCTCATATTATTTGATTCGACTTCGCTTTGAATTGAAAAATTAGACTTCACACCCTCTTATTTTTAAATTCTTTTTTTAAATACCTGCCTTTAATTTAATCTAATTTTATAGTGGATTCTAACGTTGATTTGTATCACTATCATCATCATCATTGCCGCCGCCTGTTTCCAGCCTGTGGCCCAGTCGGTTTAGTAAAATGCCTCCTTCTGTTCTTCTTCCACTCTTCCTTCGTTAATTTCTTCCATTCTCCGCAAACTTGAACACTTTTGGTTATTTGCTCTTCTCATCTCCTTCTTGGTCTCCCTTGTGATCTTTTTCCTACATAGCATACTTCATTTCCAACATTTTCTTTGGCATCCTCTCTTTTTCCATTCTCATTACATGCCAATACGATCTCATTTACTCCCTGGGCCCCCACTATTACCTGGATAGCTTCATTCCTAATCTTGTTTCTCCTTGTGACAGCTAACATGCTCCTCACAAACATCATTTTCATGGCCTCCACTTTCCTAGTCTTTTTTTACATTCACTGTCGATGTTTATGCTGCATGCGGGACAATGGGTACAAAGTATGCTGTGTACAACACTTCCTCTCACTTCAAAGGGACTTACTTTCTCCATAGCAGGTCTCTCACGCACCCATAGAACAACTCTCCCTGCTGTCCTCTTCTCATTAAATCCTCTCCACTTCCACCTTTCTCCTCAATCGCTCTTCCAAGATATTTTACATTCTGTACTTTTCTCAGCTCTTACTCCATCCGACCTAATAGCTTTATTCTAGGCCTTACTCTCTTACTTGATCCTTGTATATCTGTTTATAATATTCTTTTACTATGAAAATAAACTTCCTATTTGTTTACTGTCTGTTAAGCAACACTCCCATTAAAACTTTTATAACAGTTAGTGACGGGACATTTATTTTTTCCTTAAAACATCAAAACTATTTGTTTTACATAATTAGTTTTGAATCAAATAGCCAAAGCTATTATTTATGCTTTTTAATGAGGATTACTCCATCTAGCTATCATATTCTGAAAATTTAAAAATGACACCTGGACAGAGAACCGAACCTGGGACCTTTAGCTTAGTACGCCAATGCTCTTACCACTGAGCTATCCAGGATTGGTCCCGTGCTCATGGTCATTCTTCACTCATATTTTAATGTTACTATCACCATCCTTACCATTTATGTTCATCACTTTTATTACTGCTACTTGCCTAAACTTTCATGTTTGTATCACTATCACTAGAAAATTATTTTTCTGAAATGTCACTAAGCTCATTGTTTTGTACTAAATCATTTAGTTCTTCATCACTAAGAAGCTTAGCCTGTTTACTAGGTCTTGCCATATGGTTTACCAACAACAATACAAAGATTAAAAAACAACACAATTGCTACAGCTTATTTAAAAGGATTTATAGACAATCTATCTCTTTGCCACAAGTGGTTAACATAACAACAATCTCGCACTTTCCCCTCTCTCCAACATACACACAACAATATCTCTTCTCTTGCTCTCAAATAAGCTGTTTTTTCTTGCTCTCATTCACTGTCCTCTTAAAGGAAGAATGAAATAAATGTTTACTTAGGAGATACCTCTTCAATCCCCTCTAAGTAACCAAGAATAACAAATGACAAAACTGTCTGCTATGGGTGTTAACCACTTAAGCCACCAGTACCTGACACATGAAAAGTTTAAAATATGAGCTTAATTAATGATGATCATTAACAAAACAGAATTACACAATCTGCCCATGGCTAATTTCAAGGCTAAAATTAGTATTTGATTATAATTTTATTAACAGTAGGACAATGCAAACACATTTGGATGCTACTCATTTATTTATTTAGTTGATTTTGTAATTTCAACCTCCCAAATCTTTCTTCCAATTTGTTTATAGGTTGTTAATTCATTTACCATAAGCTATCCACAACACAAAGGTATCCTTTAAGTTAATTTGTCTCTGGTTATAGCAGCATACACACCTGTTTCTATGGCAAACAAGTTAAGAGTGTATTCAACAAACCTACGTTTGAAAATATTTTCCCCGCTTTGTCATGTATTAGCTGTTTAAGATGTCCTTTAGAATAATATGAAAGTTAAAATAATAAGTAAAAGTTACCCTATTACAAGAGTTCAAACACCATCTAAACTACACTAATACTTACCATCATCATCAACTGTTTCCAGAGTTTGGCCGGGTCAGTTCATCTTCCTCTATCCTTCCACCATTCTTCCTACTTTAATTGCTTCCATTCTTATCCTCTCACTGGCACACTTTTTTAAACTTTAAACCTCACTAATACTATTACTGATAATTAGTCAAATATAAGTAAAACATGTCTATCGTTGCTACTCATCAGGAATACACAGGTAATATTTGGTGTCTGAAAAAAAAAAACTTAGAAAAAACCTACTGGAATATTGGTGAATTTGGGACATTAAATTGCAAGCTTAAAATAGCCTTAGAAGAAAAAAGCACATTGATTCAAATACATTTTCTTCCCCCTTTTTTTCTCATTGGACTGAATAGCAAATGCATCAATTTCCTCGTAACAGTCAAATAATGCTTTTCTAAAACTCGATAGCATATTTTTGCAATAGTATATATTATATTCCTTCATACTATACTCGTAAGTATCTGACAAAATTCGAATTTCTTTTGAAAAATAAAATCGTATTAGGAAAATGGTAGCAGGCCTTGATTGTATGTAACTAACTTTGCCAGGCTCATACTCAATTATATTATACGTTGAGCTACCACTGCTGTTATTATTAAAATAACTATCATAGCACACCTGCTAAATAGCTCCTCCATAAAGGTGTGTTTAAAAGATAACCATGGTTTCTTTTCATTTTTTAGTTTTACATACATAAGATTAGAAATTATTCAATAATAAAATTTGTTGGCATGTTAAATTTCTTGCGAAGTGAGGATTTATTTTATTTTCAATTCAATATGCCTCATTTATTTATCCAATACTTTACTCTTCGCCTGGTTACTGTTTGTGATAGTGCAAGTTTTAAGAATAATAAATATTTGTGTAAATATTTTATGCTCTACTAGATTTTAAAGACCATTGAACATCCTTGTAGGCTGGACTAGTATATTTACAATTTACATTCATTGACAATGGTTTAACCTTTGCCACTATTTAATTATTGATCTATTGTAGCAAATTTGTTCTTATTTCTTAGGCAAATGAAATGCTCCTGACTGCTAAAAATCTTCAAAACAAGGAGGAAAGAGAGGAAAAACTCAAAGAAGCTCTTGAGGTATTCATAGAATTGTTGAATTTTCAATTTTTTAAACATTAATAGTTTTACAGATATTCTCCAGACATTATTTTCAATTTTCAAAACTATAAATATTCAATGTATTTATTAAAGATGGATCGAATCTAAATCTTAAATTATCTTTTGAATTTTGAATCTCATATCAAAGAATCTTTTAAAAAATAAACAATTATAGTCAAAGTTAATCAAAATATTTCAAATATATTTTTGGAAAAGTTGTTAAAAGACTTGGTATCACTTTCAAATGCTAATTTGTTGGTCATATCTGTTAAGTTATCAAAAACAAAATAACCCTTTTTGAGCTAGTAAATCATATTGATACAATTTTGTACTTTTTGTGATTTTTGTTATTTTCCCAACTTCACAAGCCTATATAATTACTGTTACAAATTGCTTAAAATTGATATTTCAAGTCAAGTTATCCATTACTCTCCAAGTTATCTTTTTGTGATTTTTACAAATACTAAAGGATTAGAGCGTCCCACCTCTCAATGAAGACCCCACTACATCTGGTCATGCATGATTTGTATGTAGCCTGACACCCCCTATCATTGGCAATTGAGTGCACTGTGTTGCTTAATTACTATTATTTTAAATTTATCTGAAAAATATGAGCACAATATGCACCATAGCCTTCTCAAAGAGTTATAATGAAGATGCCTTAAGAATGTTAGTTTTTACAAGTTATTTTACATGGGATTTCTTAACCGACTGCTATATCAGCACATTACATGTAAAAAAAGAAACTTCATGGTGTGAGCCTGTAAGCAAACTATACTGAACGAGCGCCGCCGCCATCATTAGCGATGTTAGTGTCAACATTTGCAGATAGAGCTGTTACTTTATTCAAATAGCTCCTCATTTGTCCTTATGAGGCTGAATTTGACCTCTTTCCAAACCCACCGCTTCACATATAAAGTTTGAAAGCACCAGGGATCGAACTCGGGACCTATGGTTCTGTATCCAGGGACTCTGACCTCTAGACAACATGTAGACAAACTCAAATATAGTACACACACAACACACAGCCGCCCAATCAGTAATTCATCCTGGTGAAAGGGGAAGCCCTGATTTTACTAATAATACTTTTTTTTTGGACATGCTGGGAATCAACCCTGGAACCTGAATCTCAGTAGGCAGACATGTTATTGATCAAGTTAATGGGCCAGACAATCATTTTATTAAATATTGATTGTAAAATTGTTGAAAATAATGTCCTGATAAGTAAAAAACGCTTAACACACAAACACTTATATAGTTGCCACATGACATCTTTCTGAGGTAGTAGGAGAATAAACAGGAAATAGGTTGCAATGATGCCAACTTAGAGGTATGAAAAATCTCTTTTACCATAGGTGAACACTTGTTTAGTGGAAAGAAAATTCTCTTGGTATTCTTCTAATGTCAAAATAGGGTGGCTAGGTGATGTTAGTGTGGCAACTGGAACTAAATGTGAGATATAAAACCCACGTTTTAATTGTAGAACCTCAATAGAGATATCTATCTTAACCAGCAGAGAATATTTCATCCACCATATATTGTAAATACCACTAATCTGGCATCACTGTAGCATATTTTTTGTTTTGTCTCCATCCTTGGGACCAACTTTATTATTTAGTATAAAAATTCCAGGGAAAAATTCACTGTGGTATTAAAATTCATATAAAAGTGTTTTATTTATAAATTAATTTCTAAAAACCCTTATTGGTGGCCACATGGCTTAAGGTGCTATCTCACAATAGACACAACTGCAGAAGACAGGGAGATTGGGGCTCATTCCAGCTCAAGTGTACTTGGGTGGGTTTTCCTAAATGATTTTTCACTCTCAATACATGTAAATGTGAAACACTTCCTCTAAATTCAATGATTATAATCCCTAAAACAGTTATGTGATTTTTACATATGCGGCTAATCCAAACAGTTAGAAAGACATAGTAATAAAAAAAATATTCCAAAATTCTATAAAACAATTTAAATTTGTCATAAGGCGAAAATCCATAAAAAAGAGACATCCAAGCTGTAATCCTCCAATTTTTTTTTCACTGATCTAGGCCTTCTAAATGTTTTAGCATTTATATTGATAATTTGTTCCCCAGCTGTGCAAAAATGTGGCTCCTAATGTATAGTGGTTCAGCTCCGTGCAGTACTACCAGGGTGTGCTTGAGTTGGTCATGGTGTGTGCCTCGAGAGTTGATACTAAGAATGTAGCATTGGATTTCTACAAGAACAATGAACCCTCAGAAGATCTTGAAGGCTTCAATGCACTATTTAACAGGTATAATGACTCAAGGGCCTGCTCACTGATTTTATGCTCTCATACTTTACTTGGGAGACCAAGCTTCATTCATAGCTTCACTTGGCTTTAATCTACTAATCCTTGTTTTTTTCCCCATTTTATTCCAACCTCTTTCTATCCATTTTTTAATATAAAGTCAACCCTGGTTATAATGAACCTCTACGGACTCAGATATTTTGTTCATTATGTCCGAAGTTAACTAAAACTTATTTTTTTATCTGAAAGTAGTGGGTTAGTGACAAACAAAACAAGATTTTAAATACAATCACTCTGTATTGAAATATATTAATTAATCTTTAAAAGAAATCAGTTATATACTGTAATGTTTACTGTATATAGTTTTAATTAATATTTCTCCAAATCCTTCTCCAGGGTCTGTGCTTTTTCCACTCTATCCATACATTCAAAAAACCAAACTTAGAAGAACAGTGTAATTTTTTAGTTTCATAAAGCCTCTCAAAGAAAGGGATTATTGAAAACAATTACTAAATGGCCACAGACTGTCATTCACTGTCCTGTAACTCCTGTCGTATTAATACAACTCAGAAGACTGTCTTCCTTTATTTGCACCAAGCAAAAGTATTAACCCTTTGAGTGAATGTCACTCAGAGCGATGTGTGAAATATTTGCTGAAATTGTCAGCATTGCTCACAGCGATCACATGTTTTCGAGCAGTATTAAGTCAACACATAGGGTAGATTTTATTTGTCTTTGCACTTAGAGTTTCGATATATTAAATATGAAAATTATTTTATAACTTTTTACTTAATGAGTTTAATCTTTGGCCTTGTTTGTAAACATGGTAACTAAGAGGAAAGCTTTGATTCAAGACAAAGAATTACTTGCAATATTTATTGATAGCTCAAGTGAGAGTGGTCAATATACTAGTGATTATGAAAGCAGTGATTCTGAATTTGTAAATAATGAAATTTAACAGGAATTATATTCTATTGAAAGTGAAAGATCAGAACAAGTAGGAGTGGCAGCTGACATTGATAAGGCGAGTTTGAATACTAGTAATTCCTATAGGGATAAAATAAATCTTGAAGATCAGGATAATCCCAACCTCTTCATATTTATGCAGAGTATCAGGTTTGAAACCCCCTTCTATCCCACCCCACCCTCTACCCCCCCACCCTCCATCCCTCAGATTCCAAACCAATTATTTATTTTAGACTTTATTTTACTATAACCCTGCTTAAAGTTGATGGTCACTGAAACAGCTGCTATGCATAACCTAATTTTAGTGTAAAATCTAAAGTTAGTTTTTTTTTGTAAACTTTGCTATTTACTGAGTTTTTTTTATGTTATTTTCAGTGATTTATTCTATTTCAAGCTATTTAAATTTTCAAAGCTTAAAAATTAATGTTAAACAAAATAATATATTTTTTCTTATATTTAAAAAGTATATTATAATTAAATAGTCGGATTGGCAAGCACGTTAGCTAGTTTATGTAAAAATTTGAATGCAAGAAGTTCAAAAACTAATAAGTTATTAAAATTTAAACAAAATCCTGTATCTCTTAGCAAAATAGCTCGGCACTGTTAGCATAAGCAAGAACTCAGGTGTCTTCAAGTTTAACAACCAAAATAGGTAACCTGGCGGTCTAGGGGTAAGGTGTCGGACTTCTGTGCTGGCGGCCGGGGTTCAATCCTCGGTCCCGGCACAGATTTATCTGATTACCAAACCCTTCCTTCACCTCTGACAAGACATCTTGTGAATGTGGGGAATGCCAGGCCTCCACCGTGGTTCGGATCCCATGTTAAACTCTAGGTCCTCCAATTCATCTCACAATCACCCTACCATTACACATTAGCGTAAGTGCGTATAACCCGAACGGGTAGTAAGACGCGGTGCTAATAATAACAACCAAAAAGTTGTGTTTTTAAATAATTATGATGTTTGGGTGACATTTCTTATTGAAAGTTTCAATTTTTCTTTTCACTAAAACTGAAGTTGAGGTCTCATTATAAACAGTTTTTTTTAACACACATTGAAATTTATGGGGGCTGGGACCAATTAATTTGGTTCATTATAGCCAAATGTTCACTAAAACCAAATGTAGTTAATTTTAATTCAAGTAACAACACACAATACCAGACATTGAAAATAAAGATTTATATTTTTCCTTAAAATATTTTTTTGGCTAAGCTTTGAAATTCTCAAAATAGAATTTTTTTCAAAGCTAAGTTGAAGTTAAAAATATTATAAGCCAAGTCAAAAGTTTTCGAGGCTTAACACACACTTTTTTAGTTTTGTGATTTTATTATTTTATTTGCAGGCTAATTTAAAGAAAAATAAATTGTTGCATTTCCTTATCATAACATGTAAAAGTATATTTCATTGATTCAACTGATTACAACAAATTTTTATTTTCAATTCAAGAGCGTCAGCTTTTATATGAGATTTTTATTGTTGATATTTTTGAATCTTGAATCTCTAATATTTTAGGATTCAAGAGGTTCAACAACGAGATTTCAAACTTCTCAAATATATTTAGAAATTCATAACTGCCATAACTGTGCTCTCTCTTAATGTCCAGAATGAGATGCTATAAGGAGCTTATCCAGGTGCTGGACCAGATAATGATCCAGAGTCAGCCGAGTGCGTCTCCAAATATAACAATCTCTCCGAGAGCCCCTGTTGGTCTTCCTATAGACATCAACACTGTCACACCTCAGGATGCTGATTTACAAGTTGGTGTTCTTGTAGATGGTTTCATAACCATATGTAACACAATTAGCATAATTTTTATTCATTTCTGCTTTTAACATACACAATTTGAATTACTTTAAAAACCTATATATTTAAAAAAAAAATAACTACCTTCTATTCATAATGATTAATTTAGGCACTAAATTTGGATATAGTTACCACTTTTTGGCCTTTGAGTAATATATTTATTAAAACTATTGTGTTATATTATTGAATTCTCACAAAATAACTATAAACTTGCAAAATGTACAGTTTTCATTAAAAACACAAGCAAGTTGATGAAAGTAACACTATGTTGCATATGAAACATCCTTTTGTAAATTTAAAGTTATGTAATGGTGAAGGCACCCACACTGATGGTCACGTGGTTTAAGGTGTCAAGCTCACAATATATTAGATTGCTAAAATAAACAGGTTGAGTTGGATTTTTGTAAGGCTGGGTTGGTCAGACCTTTTGCCAATCATCTTGTTCATTTTCTTTATAATATCACAAAGGTAGTATGCAAAATAAACCATACACATTTTTTGTTTATTAAATTCCTAATAAAAATATTGATAAACGTAAGAAACTTAAATGTGCTGTGGCAACTATTTGAAAAGGGGGAGGTGGAAGCACAAGGTAAATAAGTGTTTTGTACATTTTTGATATAAATCTCAACTCAATTGTGAGTTAAATTATCACTGATTTATCATAATTATTTAAAAACTATCATCAAAGTTATTTAAAGTCTATATTTATGTTATCACTTATAATTTAAATAATATACTTAAACCAAACAATAATGACAAAATAAATACCTTACTGTAATTAAATTTAATTATTAGTTAATATATTTAAAATAAGTAATCAAGGTGAAAAATTATTTGGGTGGTCCAATAATTATGAGCAGCAGATAGACGTTTTCTACAGGTGTATAAGATACCTACTATGGAAAATAGAAAAGTTTAAGGAAGTGTCGTATAGAGCATACTTCATACTCATAGTTACATATGCAGCGGAAACTTGGTTATTAGGAATGAAGATGTAAGGTCATGAGTTGGAGTACAGGGGGTACATGAGATAGTTGAGGAATCAAGGGTGAAATGGTATGGGCATATAATGAGGATAGAAGGGTAGAAGATTCCAAAAAGATGAATAGATATGAAGTATGTTGGTAAGAGACTGCAAGAGAGACCAAGAAAGAGCTAGGAGGAACAGATAGCAGAAAATGTGCAAGTGAGAGGAGGAGAGTGGAAGATAGTGTAGGAGGAAGAATGGTGGGAAGACAGAGGGAGATGGAGGTATTTTACTAAACAAACCTGGCCACAGGCTGGAAACTCTTCATACTAATTATGATGATTAGTCATGAACGAGTGTTGAATTTTTTTGATACTCTAATCCCTTAAATCTACCATCACATTCTTTAAAATTTCCTTTTATCTTGTCTGCTGCTCTCATAGTGTTGCCTTTGAAATCTACCCTTAAGCAATATCTCTCACTAACTCTGTCTTGCACTCTTCCATGCCCTTTCAAAAATATTTCTCCTTAACCATTAAATAATCCCCATTCCATCCCTTCTCCTTTCCACATGGCAATCCTTTCCAAGTGATAAAATAGAACAAAGGACGTATGTTAATTAACTTAAAAACTGGGTGAGTCATCACTATCTGACTTCCCGTCTACACAGTTCAAAAGATCATTGAAAATAATCGGGCTCAAAATGTTTATTATCGACCTAACCAATTGTGCCTTATTCGTCTGAAGATTGGATCAGCAATCAGCATATGCCCACCCCTACAGTTTTGCCTTGTCCACTGAAGGTGGTTTTTACATGTGATTTATTCATTATAGGAGTTTTTCAACCCATTCCATACCTTTGCTAGCCCAGGTTCATTTACTCACAACTATCTTCCTCATCCCTACCACTTAGATAAAGTTGTTAATAACCTTTGTATTGAATGTACCAACTAAAAATATATATTATGCAGGTGAAGAATTTGGTGGACAAAGTGCTGGAATCACACGATGAATTGTTTCACGTAGCAATTTATGACTGGATGAGGAGCCATCATTTGGACGGGGAACTTATCAAAGTGTGTCAGCCCAGCCTTGAACTTTACTTGACTCGTGCAACACAAAGCAATCCTGATGATATGCGCACATTTGATCTTCTGTGGAAGTTCTATGAACGGACGAATAACCACGCAGCTGCTGCCAGAATACTTAACAAACTTGCCACAACTCCAGGGTTAGTTATAAAGGGCTTACTAATACCACATTTTAACAATAAAAATTCCATTACAAATGTCATTATTCGTGTTCTGATAGTAACAATTATATTACTTTGTATCCAAATCTTAATTTTACCTACAACTCAAATCTTATAAAAGTTTTAAACATTATTATTTATTATGTTTCTTTAAAAAATAAAAATTGTAATTAAATGTATACATATTTGAAAAACAATCCGGCTAAGTGCTAAATTAATGGTTTGGGGTCTGGTTGTTAAATGCTTCCGTTAAATATATTGAGCTAAACCATAATTAAGCATTATAAGAGATCAAAAACAGATTGTGATTAAAAAAAATTATATACCAAATTTATTTTAATCTAAGACAAGTTTTTTTCCCAACTTTGTAACTTCAAAATCTAAGGGCCGTATTAAATCACATCCAGAGGTACCATTTTACATCTTTATTTAATATTAATACAATAGTGCAGGGCTGCCTTTTTAGAGATTTTATCTATTTTTGTGTATTTTAAAGCTATAACAGATCACAGGGTATTTGGCTATTTTTTAGATTATCGTTAAAAATAACTACCTAGTTGTGACCCGATATGATACTCAATAACCATAGTATCGACTGGTATCGCAATAATCAATACTATATGCTAAGAGTCTCAATGCCACTTTTTAGTATTAGGGATAGGCTAGTGTTAATTAATCGATTATTCCTTATCAATTAATTTTAAAAACTATGAATCTATTAATTGATGCAGCGGTAGAATAATACTCAATTAGCAACTAATCGATTATTAATTTAATGTATTTGAATAAAAATGGTACGTTGCACTGCACAGACTTTCTCGCTCTTTTACCTAAACAAATTGACTAATTTACTTAAAACTTGTAAGATAAATGAAAAAAAATTGGACATTAGTGCATCACATTCTAAAAAATACCATAAATGAAATGATACATAGCTTGATACAAAAACAATGTGAAGGGAGGAACTTCTCTGTCTACCAAAGAGCATAGCAATTAATTTTCAATTTCAAAGTCCCACATAAAAAATATAAATATTTGCATATAGCTTGAAAACCATTTGTTTTACTAAAATATATTTCAAATAAAAGATTTCTATTTTTAATAGTCCTACATTTTTGCAATGATAAGTAATAGATTGAAATAACTCTGCAGTTAAGTGCACTTAAGGATAATTCTAAGGAACGTTGAAACAACAATGAGTATAGAATAAATCTACATGAAAAAACCCCTGGGTTTCTTAAATAGTGTTATAATGCTATGCCACAAATTAAAACATTTATTTTTTAAAGAATGTTATTTGGCAACATTTGCAATAACTAAAAAAAAAAAAGAAAAAGAAAAAAGAGGACTGTCCTCACCATTATTTACTTACAATGCAGGATGCAAGATTAGGGGAAGGGGCTCAGGAGTGGTGTGGTGTGTGTGATTCCCAGTGCTATGATATAATATTATTCTATACTTTCAGCATTGTCAGCAAAACACTTTATGAAAGTGGCCCCTTCTTCTGCTTTTAGCACTGCCCCACTAACCCATTTCACTGTCATAAGATTGTATACTGTATTGTCTCTGTCTTACCCTCAACCTTACTCTGAGTCTAGTCAATATTAACAAGTATTGTTTTATTACTTTTGTTTTAGGCATTTAACTGAATTTTATGAAACAACTGATTAAATAATCATAACTTTTAGTTTTGTACTTTTAAGCTATACTTTTACCATGGAAAGTATAGTTGGGAAATAAATACAACCACATTAGCCTTAAGAAAGGATGAGAAAGCCTTCTTCAGTACACACGACCTAAATTCGAACCTTGACCTCCAGGAACTGCCAATATAATATATTGCACACCTTACTACTAATTCCCTAAGACCACTGGTGTGGGTGTATTAGCACATGACTTACAAACTAAATTTACTATAGAACAAACTTTAAACACAACAACCAGTTATGCATCCGTCAATTCAACATCAGGGTGGAATGTGAGGAATGCCAGGCCTCTACTGTGGTTCGGATTCCACGTTAAACTGTAGGTCCTCCATTTCATCTCACAATCACCCTACCATTGCACATTAGCGTAAGTGCATATAACCTGAACGGGTAGTAGGACGCGTTGCTAATAATAATAATAATAATAATATCATCAGGGTGAGAAAAGCTGCTAAAATACCTTTAATAATACCAATCGATATGTAATACATACATATTTATCCACTCCGTAATTTGAACCCAGGAGACTTAGCTCATTAGAAAGGATCATACCTAAGATGAGCAGACGACATTTTAAGCCGATTATTTGATATGATTATTAAATAATAACTGGAAAGTTAATCTATTATCTCGATTAATCACAATCCTATTAATCGGTAAAAATGGTCTATTACTCACATCAAAATAATTGAATAATTGAATAATCGATTATAATCGCCCATCCCTTGAGTTCTTCTTATATCTCTCCACTTTATATTATTTTATTTTCTGTATATCATTGGGAAAGTGAAAGTGTCACGTTTTAGAAGCTAGCTTGTTAAAAGCCAAGTCCAAGGTTTGATCAATATTTTTATGAAACTTTTTCAAAGTGCACGTTTATACCCTATGAGTAGGGACATGCAAAACGTGCATTAGTGATAATGATTTGTGATGATGATTTGTGATAGATTCTGCTGTTTTCACACAATGCATATTTATGTTTTCTAAATAAACATAACTTATTTGTAATTCGGCATACTCTCTATTTTTCTTTTTAACATTAAAATCTCCATTTCTTTTTTACACATTACAATACTTAAATTTTGATTTATCTATAACGATTCTTAGTTTTAAGCTTTTAAAAGATTTCATGCTCTGTCCAAGCAAGGGCATTATTATATAATATATAATATGGACCTTGCTACAGGTGTTCATGTTTGGCAAAATTATATTTCTTTATTTTTATTTCCTTCTTATTTGATAGTAGTTTAGTCTTATATGGCGACATGTTTTGGTGATATTATTGTTTGGTCTAGACATAAATTGATAATTGATTTTTTAGATATTGTTATTTGTAATACTCGAAGGTAATATTGAGATATTTAGTTTACATTACTAAGCGTGAAATGTTTTGTGTGTATTTAATATTTATACTTGATTTTTCTCCGAATATGTTACTTAAAAGTTAAATATATAATATGAACGAAAAATGTAGACAGTTTTGTCCTAGTTTTTTTTAATGAAGACTAATTCAACTTGGATTTACATAAATAATAACATTGCTTTCAGCATATAATATCATAGCTCTTCGAGAAAAATAAACTTCAATTCTCCCTTAAAAATAATTTCATCTTTGAAATTAAATGACAAGCATTTGACCTGGATGTACTTATAACTTGTTTTCAGCAATCTGGTAAACTTGGACCAACGCATATTTTACCTTGCCAGAGCTCTTATGTGTCTCCGTGGTGACAAAATAGGCTATGCCCCACATTTAGGATTGTTCTTGCGAGAGTTGGAAGACCGGCTAGACATTGGCTATATCCAGCAAAAGGTAAATAACCATATAGTTAGTTTGAATTATTGCCCAATGGTTTGGAAATGTATCATAAGACAGTGTAGTAACATCAATGGTGTAGAGTAAGTGATAGTAAATGAAGTCAACCTGAAAGTATAGTTAAGTTAGGCCTAAATAGGAACAAACACACTTCTCTTTTCATGTCTTGTTACACTTTTACACTTCCTATGTCTTCACACGTTCACAGTTTTATTTTGTTTTAAATTTTTGGAAATATTCCTATTTAAATATTTAAATTTTCGGAAATGTTCCTTTTTTGACTATTTTCGAAAATTTAAAACAATGTGTAATTGTGGAAGTGGGAAGTGTAAGAAGAAATGAAGAAAGACGTGTTTGTATTTAGGCCTAGCCTAACTATCTTTTCAGGTTGGCTTCCTTCACTATCACTTCGTTCCAGATTATTATATTATCTGGAACCTTTTCAGGTTATACACATATATGATAGTTGGTTTAATGGGCTAGGGATGAGGAAAGAAACATTTTAGAAGTAAGGGGCCATACATGTATTACATAATGCAATCTTAGGCCTTTTCTTGACCCGTCTCCCTTCAAATCACACTCCGAAACACTTTGGAAATCCCCCTCCCCTGCTTAAATTACATAACGCTTCCATTTTCAACTATAAATAGCACCTTTTCCAATTGTTATTTTCGAATGGGCTGGTATTTTTTTAGTAGACTAGTTATTTTCACATCAGATTTTATAAGTTTAAAATAAATAGTATTTTGAATAAAGGATGCAATTTATAATCAAACAGTTTTATTTTTATCTACATAAAACATGATTTTAAAGGTGTAAAAAAGTTTGTTTATACATGACTTTCTATTGTTTGTTTTATAAACTAAAACTTTGTTATGTTATGCTAGCCTAAATCCCTCTCGTTCCTCATATCTCGCAGTAACCCAACGATGGACACCTCCCCCTTTAGTGCGTTAAGTAAGACATGTAAAGCTCCTAATAATCTATCCGTGTCTGCATGGAAGGATAATGAGAAATCATTTAGGAATTTACCTTCAGTAGATCAGACCGGGATTCAAACCCCAATCTCCTCATCTACCTGATTTGTAATGTATATATAACAGTTAAGAATGCCAATAATAGACCATGCATTGAGTGCATTAATTGCTAGAACACTCTGCCTTTTAAAATAACAAACCTAAATGTAAATTTTAAAACCTTCAATGTCTATGTGTTGGTAAAATTACTTTCCAAGATTTGGATACAATATTTTGGATTTGAAGGTAAATTGTAGATTCGGATTCTTAAAATAGTGGATTAGACCCAATTAAAAAATAGAACAAAACAAAAAAATAACTGTCTTATTCCTCAATGAAAACTAACTTAAAAGTTTTGCCAAACTGCTTGAGTATTCCTGGAAACATGCAAAATCATAGTAAGATTGTTTGGTTGTCTTGCCTGGAGGTAGAGTAAAATGTTACACAGCAAGAAGTTATATGCTTAATCATGTGTGTGCTGGTCTTGTAACGCAAAGGTTGCAGGTTTGATCCCAGATTTGGTAGAAATTTTAATAAACAAGCTAATAATCAGACACCTTGTGGGAGAATGGATACGTGGATAACCATCTAATTGTTAAGTTATCCGCCACTATTTCTCCCGATAGTAGCATTGCTTTCTGATGACTGTAAGCCTCGGAGTGTTGACTTGCAGACAGATACGGAGCATACAATACTTTTACTAATGCCTAAGAAGTAAAGATATTAAAAACTGATAATTAAAGAATCATGGTAAATAAACAATCATGGTCTGTCCTTTAACAAACAATTTTTTTAATTTAAAATACTCCCATTATACAATTTTTGAATGATCTTAAAATATTAGTTACTAGACCCTCTCCCCCCCCCCCCCCCCCCCCC
>CABEEJ010000008.1:525912-581848 GCA_901482245.1 Timema douglasi | reverse complement strand
GTTGATTGAATAATAGTTTAAGTGTTTACTGATAGAATAATATTTCGGCATTGTTGCCTTTATCAAACACAAAGAAGAGAAAGTACAGATAACACAAATTCTGGATTATGTTTGTGTTATCTGTACTCTCTCTTCTTTGTTTTTGGTAAAGGCAACAATGTCAAAATATTATTTTAAGGCTGAAGAAAGGAAGAAGATGTCACCTTTGTTCATTGGATTCTTCCCACATTTTTCCTCTTTCCCTAGCTGGGCTTTATTCATCAAATTTACTCTTATTGATTTAGTTTTACTTTTTCTTTAATCCTATCAATTTCCTTTGTTTTAACATTTTTGATTAGGTATGCAAAATAAAATTTTTGGGAAATTAATTTTTCTCATCTTATTTGCAAACAGTGTGAATTATTTCTATTTTAATGAGAATTGACCATATCCAACTAAATACATTTTTTTTAGTAGCAGACGACATTGTTATTTGCCTGAAACTGCCATGAAAAATAGTACCAATTGTACTATTAAAATTTCTTCTTAATAATCCTATAACAAATCAAAGTTTCCAGTCCTGAAAAAATATTTCCCTCCACTAAAGATTATAAGGGATGTGTTTGATCTGTTTGTTATGACATTCAAACTATGACCAAAAGCAAAGATTTAATATTTTGAAATTTAGACTTAAATTTTCAATACACTTAGGTTTGAGTAGATTTTTTTTACCATTTTTAGCCAAAAAAAATGGCTTTTATCAATCAAATTTTAATGCAGACATCCAACTTTAAATTTAACAGAAATATTTAATTTACCACAAATCAGGTTCTTTACATATACTTTAAAGCTGAGCAGTAATTGATTCATAGCCAAGCTTACTTGTTAAATACAATTGAAATGTGATTGCTATAATAATACAATAAAATTATATTTCTTTACCTCCGTGCCAATTGTAATTATGGTATGTATTAGTAAAAACATGTACCTTGTTCTAAGTAAAACGTTTTCCTATTTTTATATTTATGAAATGAAACCAATGAAAATAGTGATAAAAAGAAAATATGTGCTTTAATAGTGTTCCTCCTCCTAGCTTTTGCCAGTTGTATGTTATTACTTGATAAACTTATAATTTTCAATGCAAACTTTCTTGTGAATTGTTGTATTTTACATTTGATATCCAAATGCTGAATGTGAAGTTAGCATTTTGGATGAAGTACAAGAAAGGCAAATAAAAAATATGTAAAAGGGAACGAACACAATATGGTTTTTACAATGAATAGAACACAGTTCATACTTTACCATGCTCTCACTGGACAAAGAGGTAATGGCTTCCTCAAGAAAATTGATTATTTCTGTCCAATCCCTTGACCTAGGTGTCATTCTATTGGAACTCATAAGAAGGGAGGGAGTGTGACATGTGCAACGCAACTTCCTAAAAGAGAAAATAAAAAAACATAGAAGCGAAAAAAAGGAAATTGGTAATTACGATAGAACACATAGATAGGAACATGTAAAAAAAAACCATAAAAGGACAGTCACAGGAACAACATGTCTAAATACCCCTAAGACATGGGTTGTGAATCAACATAAATTTATTTTTCATCAAACTTAAATCATCCTCTTTTAAACATAGTGATATGATTACATTCTAGTCAGTTTATTGAAATAAAATTGTACTATTTTCTTTAATTTAAGCTGCCGAGAAAAATAGGAATTCTTTCTGGAAAACAAGGAATTTGTTAGTAAGAAAATATTCGGAACCCTGATTTATCATGAGTCAATCGAAGTGATACTTTTAATACGAGTGTAATATAATATTAAAGATTCAGAAATAATAATAATAATACTTTTTTTTAAAGTTAGCAATAATTATTTTAGAAATCTTAATCATCTCAATTTCACACATGGAATGTTTTTCTGATCCAAGAGAAAGAAATAACTATTTAAAATAAAATATTGTGGAAACATATTACATTACGTGGCCTATGGCCTTGTTCACTTTTATATTCAACTCATATATTTTTCCACTACCGGCTGGCTAGGCATGTCGTAGCTTCAGAAACACAGTAAAGTAAAGTGATAGTGAAGGAAGTCAACCTGAAAAGATAGTGTTAGGCCTAGATAGGAACAAACACAATCTCTTCACTATCACTCACTTTACACTTTACATTACTGAACCGTGTTTCTACACTGTCTTATAATACATTTCCAAACCATTAGGCAATAATTCATTTTATTATTTTAAAATAAAATAAGTATTGTCTTGATTGATCATAGAATTACATTTAATTCTAATACACATAAACATATTGATAAATTATAGAAGCTTGTTCGAACTTAAATGAAAGAAATTTAGCTCACGCGGCTCTATATAAAATTATAGTTTCTGAAAAAGGATCAACAAAATCAATAAAGTCGTGTACATATACATTATCTACTGTACTTCATAAAAATTTGTTTTGATAATCATAGCTATACTTTATTATTTTTTACAACTGATTAAGAATTTATGTGAATAAAATTAGAAATGAAGAAAATAAATAATTTTCATTTAAGAAAATTTATTTAATACACCTAGCATCTCTTATAAAATTAGAACATCCACGAGTGTGTCCATACGGTACAATATTTTACAATTTTATTGCTAGCCCGGCTCCCCCATTATGTCATTTTGTCAAGATGGCTATGGGGAAATGTGAAATTACAAAAATTGATAATTATTGGTAAATTGATTGATTAAACTTATCAAATGTGAAATGAAAAATTTATTAGAAATTATTGATATCTCTTATTTCAGCTTCATTATAAACTTATATTTATTCAAGTAGTTTGTTTAAACCTTTCAAATTATATTTATAAATTGTAATTTTATGTTAATTTATGACCTATTTTGTAGATTTTATCCCTAGATATCCCTATCATTTAATTGGTTTTCTAACCTAATAATTTACAAACATTACCTCGAAGGCCAAGTTTTATCTTATATTTGAATTGCACTCCTTACTATAGTTAGGTTATTATTAGAAGGTTTTCTAAATGTTTAACCTGTCCAAGTTTGAGACTCGCATGACACACTGTTTTCCCTCACACACTACGCTTGAAAGCCATGTCTGTGCATGGAGTCTGAGCTATGCCTATACAATTTGCTGGGTCTTAACTTCTTTCAGAAAACTATATCAATTGCCAACTTCAAGGGTGTTTGTTTCCCCTTAATTGTTATATCTTCTTGAACAATTAACGATGAGCAGATTCAATTAGGGATAATTGGCAACTCTCTAATCTAAAGGAGGCTTGGTCACCATTGAACTATATTCAATATAGTGTATGTACTTGGGAATCCATTACTTACCCTTCTGACACTCTAGTTCAGCACAACTTCATCCATTACATTACACAACTTAACTAGGTTTACGAGAGAATAAACACAACTATTTGTGTTGTTAGCAACAGGGGCCAGCCATGTACCACTAAACAGACCATTAGGGGGTGTTTTTACTTCAAGCAGCCAGTTCGTCTACACCCTGAACTCAGAAGAGTAATGATTAGTTAATAACTGGATCATGGGGGTAAAACTTATCTTTAAAGTTTCATATAGTTTGCTTTATTATGGGCGGAGTGGCTAATTATGCACACAGTTTATCCATGTGATTCTAAGATGCACCTTATTTGATATATTTAAATGTGAATGGGAGTGTCTGTTCAAATTTAAGAAATATGATAAATTTGAATGACAGGTCTAGTTTGTTCTATGCAATATACCTATAGACTTCAAATCTACACTATGTCCCAATAGTCCCTAGCAGACAAGATTGAACTTCATGTTTAGGTCAATTGCAAATAGTGTGTTCATACTTAATGTCCTTCCAGTACTTGGACCTGAAATGGATTCTATTGTTTTGTGGTCTATTATCCACACACACAAGCTACTTCCCATATAAATTGATACATCCTGTCTATAAATACATATACACACAAATAATATTGAGAACAAAAGTAGTATCTTGTTGGGCAAAATACCATCCATTATTCAAATTATTGAAATAAAAAGTTTGTCATGAGCATTGTGTGCTATCTGCCACACTTAGAGGTTTACATCTGTTACTGTTCCCAGCTTATGCCTTGGGTCAGTTTTTTATTCAAGTAATATATTTTTCACTACCGGCTGGCTAGGTTTGTCATAGCTATACAAAGGTTTGGAAATTAAAAATCGGTAGTCCTTGTGGTGTATAACCTGAACAGGTAGTAGTAAAATACAATGCTAACAAAAAAGTAGTGTATACAAATATGTGCACCTCAAAGCCAGAATTATATTTAAAAAAAAAGATCTTTTAAAATTAATTAAAAACCAGGTCAGTCCATGAGCAATGCAGGAATTAAATTCACTAGCTTTAAAGTGTTCTCCCACATACAATCTTTAAACTAAAAACATTTCTCCCGGGCAACGCCAGGTACTTTGGAAAGGGCCATTCCATGTCAAGTGATCCATTGAAAAAACCGGCACACTTTATATTTTGATAAAATTTGGCATGATTGTTATTTCTACAACGATAGCTAAAAATATAAAATTTGATAATTTTCTCTTTAGTGTGAGTTATAAAATTTCAAAAAAGGGAAATTTTAGTCTTCACTGTCCATCATGTTTTATTTAATTTCTTCAGTTATAAATAAGATATAGAAATGAAATGAAAAACATTTTATAAGGTTTTTATTTGGCTTTCAAATGCTCACATCAGGGTATATTAAAAGTTCAAGGTCATCAACTCAAAATTTTGATAATTAATTTCTCAAAAAAAGTTTTAAATTTTGAAATAAAATCACACTGTTTCACTCTTATCTTACAGCTATGCATGCCAAATTTCAACTTGGGATCTTGATGGGATCAATTTTGGATTATTTTTTAATAACATTAGGATCACCAAATTAGTACCATCACGGTATGACTTACGACGATATATTGAAAATATTTGATTTGCAAACTTATATAAAAGTGAGTTTAAAAATAGTTTTATGTTCTTTAAACTGCTTCAGTATCTTTCTTGTTCAAACAAATTGATGCCCCCCTCCTCCAAGAAAGACATGTGTCTTAGGCCAGTTACATGTATCATGTCAGTCCCATGTTTGCACTGGGAAGAGAAACACCAATATTGTGTGCTTTATCAAGATAGCTCTGTGTTTAATATAATAATGTGTTTATGTTAAATTATTTAAAAATGATTATTCATTTAGGACTAACATAATAATTGTTTATATTTTATTTTAAAACTAACTAGTAATTTAGTGTGTAAATTAATATAGAAGAAATAATGAGAAAATCTAATTTTAATATTTACTGTTGAAATCCTTATAAGAAAGAAGGGTATAAGACTATAAAAAATGATAGACCTGTTACAGATTGTATGTGCTTAGCGCATAGTGATATTCAAAGTGAAATGAAACTATGTGATGGTTGTAGAAAACAATTGTCTCAGGAAAAGTCTAAAATGGTTCAAGTCGACTGCAAGAAAAATAACATGACAGGTCCTAGTAATGTAGGTGACAATTTTATTCCCGTGGACTTAAGCCTAGAATATTTTAATAAGTCTTTGTCAAGTCTTAACAAGTCCCCCATTTTAAAGAAACGTTTGTTTATGCCATAGTACTGTAAAAATAAATTAGACAAAATCAAGAAATGTTTATCAGATAAAATTCCAGTGAAACTCCCTGAAAATGACACTGACGAGAAGAAAACGGAATCTGAAATATTGGTACAACTAAAAGAAAAATTTTAACAAGCAGAAAGTACAGGTGATAAGATTACTATTTTTACATTGTTACTAAAAAGATGGTCATGCAAAAAAATTGAAACCCAATTTACAATTTAATGTTAGAAATAGAATGGCAAGGAAAGTAAAAAAACTGGTTAAAGAACGGGATTTTATCTTCGTCTAATCCAAAGCATGCTAAAGTGTTACATCAGTCAGTTATTCTAAAAGTAGAACATTTTTACAATGGTGATGAAATAAGTCATCTTATGTCAGGAAAAAAGATTTGCTTTCTGTAAAAAAAAGTGATTGATATGAACATTTGCAAAAGAGATTAATTTTTAGGGAATCTAAAGGAAATTTATGAGCTTTTTAAAAGCAAATATCCTGTAGAAAAAAAAAGATTTTCAAAATTTGTGGATCTTCATCCTAAAAACTGTATTCTAGCTGATGAATGTGGTACACATTCTGTATGTGTTTGTACAACACATCAGACTGTAAAGCTAATGATTAGTGGATTATTTTTTAAAACACACTATTAGACAATGGCACTTCAATAGATGATTACAAATCATGTCTAGCTAAAATAATATATGATGTACCACTGCCAAAATGTTACCTCAATTAATGTGCCTCTTGCCCTGGAACAATATTTGAAAGAACAGTTGAGTGAAAAAATATAAGAGGAAATGATTGAGCAAATAACTTTTAAACAATGGGCATCTGTTGACAGGTTTAGTTTATGGACATTCACAAAAGGCACAGAAGATTTTTAGGTGTATTTCTTGAACAACTTGTCATTTTAAAAACAATATTCATTTATAGCTAAAAAAGAATCAGCTCATTTTTCTCATAGCCTTTCATTTTGCAGAAAATTATTCTTTTGTACTCCAAGATGCTCATTAATGATCAAGTTACACTGTTTCCCGTTGCAGTTTACTTCAAAGATTCCGAAGGACAATAGTTTTGTATTTATTTCAGAGAATCTCATGTGTGACACAACAATATTGCGTTTATTCCAGAAAAAGCTCATTGCATACCTATGTTCAAATGTCGTTTCATCTTTGGCAAAGGTCTATTACTTCTCTGATGGCTCTGCTGCCCAATTCCAAAACAGGAAAAACTTTTCTAATACATGCACTCACAATCAAGATTTTGAATTAGTGCAGAGTGGTATTTCTATGCAACAGCTCATGGTAAAGCTGTCTGTGATGGACTATGAGGTACTGTAAAGAAACTTGCAGCTAGAGTCTCCAGCAACCTTATGAAGATCAAATCATGACACCACTTCAACTATTTACTTGGAACCAATCAAACATACCATCCATTTATTTCTTTTACTGAATAAATAAAGAACATTGTAATGAGTATAAGTTACTTGAGAAAAAATTCCTTGAGACCAAACCTATTCCTGGAACACAAAAACTACATTGTTTTATGCCTCTATCAATAAACTGTATAGAAACAAAAGTGTATTCAATTTTTTATCAAACACTTAAATATTATTTAACTGGTAATGAAAGTGCACAGCGATTGGCAATGGAGGCAATAACAGGATGAGTTACATGTGAATACGATAACCAATGGTTGCTGCCTCATGTTTTAACTGTAAATTTTCAAAGTGAAGAAGTAATATTAACATTCCTCCACCTAGCTGGACCTGCACCATATTTTTCTTCCCGCCAAGACCAGACATACACACTGTTTCTGTCAAACAAATTTTAACAAAAGTTGAACCTACAACAGAAACTGGCCGGACATACACACTGACTAAAGAAGAAATGGAATTTGCAAATAATGCTTTGAAGAAAAATATTCATTCAAAGTGACTTTTACACACAAATATAAAACTTAAGCTTTTCTTTTTAAAGATTATATTTTTTTATATTTGTATTATCTTGTTTGTGGTATGTATTTGTGTTGTATCTGCTACCATCTTAAATGCCAAATGCCTATATAAGACAAAACATGAATGTTTTGTAAATTTTAATTTGTTTTTACTACTACAATTTTAAATACTTTATTTAAGTCTATGTAGGCTAATAAACACAAATTCATTTTGGTGAATTTACAAATTATATAGGTCTATTTTAATTTATTGTTTATGAGAGCCTATATTGTTAAAAATTAATTTAAATGTGATCCGATTGAGATCCTATTTTGAAATTTGGCCGTAAATAAGAAAAAAATTATGAAATTTTAGATTTTTAAATGTCTTAGTAGGACTAGCATTTGTGCCAAATGTTATTAAAATCTAAGAGGGTCGGTCCAAAAGTGGCTAAAATTTGGATCACTTGACATAGAGAGCCCCGAAAGTATTAATTAAAATAAAAGCCTGACAAACAATTGGTGATACTAGCTCTTTAAAGTCTGCAAATAAATTATAATCAAAATCTTTCGCACAGCATGCAATCTAATTTGACACCATAGGAACTGAAGTCTCGTGTAGGGGGATTGGGGTGAAGTAAGGGGAGACAGATGTTATCATATAAAGTTTAAATTTTAATTATTTTAAAGAAACACACCTCAACAAGATTTATCAATCGGCATAGTATTAATAACATTGTCTTTATTTGGGCAAAGTTAAGTCCAGTACCTTTTCTGACACTTAACCCCTATTAGTATTAGTACTATTAAATTTTTAATTTATATCAATGCCCCAGGATACTACTTCAAGTGTATGTAATATACTGATATTGGATTGTACGACTGTCAAGGAGGTGAAATCATAAATGTGGTATCCATTTTCTACAGCTGGCAATGCTGAGTCTAGGACTTGAGTAAAGCAGTGTTGCCAACTTACATTGCTAAAATCACAACAAAAGACAGCCAAAGAGTCTTATTACCCAATGTATTTGAATAAATCAAAACTAAATTAAATTATATGTATAACATAGTGGCTAAAGCTAGATGAATGTTTTTCCTCTTAAATATTGAAGTTAATACATTATCAGAATATAATGACCCTAAGAAAAATCTGATATAAGATAAATATTAATTTGCAAATTATGGTTCTAGTAGTCCTAAACACTGCCATCTTTGAAGAGAATATTTCATTCTTCAGAAAATACTTTTGCAGCACACTTGAAAAAGGGATTAAAGCCACTTTTGCCAAACTAAGTTTCAATTTACCTGTATCTTGATTTGATTAATGAATTGACTTTTGAAGCACTTAAAAAATACAAAAATTTATGGCGAACATCAATAATATTAATTGATATAAAGTATTGCCATCTATAAAATAACAATCTGACACCTTTGCTCAGTCAGTAGTGTGTCTATCTACTGAGCTAAGGGTTTGGAGTTTGTTTCCCGACATAGCCGAAAAATTTCTCATTGGTGAAGTGTAGGTTTACCCTTTCACATTGATGAATTAACGGCTGAGGACTGGATGTTGTGCCTGTCCTGGTTTTAAGTTATATTATAAGGCATATGAAGTTATGACAAGAACAAGCCTACCTAGTAAGCTGCTAGTGAAAAATATATTGCTTGAATAAAAAAGTGGCCCATGCCACAGGCTGGAAAAAGAAATGGATGTAAAATCTATAAAATAACACTAAAATATAGTAAAACGTTGAATGCAAACATTTTGTATTTTCTAATTGGTGCTCCAAATGTCCATTTGTTTAACTGCTGAACTATCATTTAATACTAAAAATTTGCTAAGTAAAATAAAAACAAATTACAATTTAAATAGGAATTAAATAACATACTACTGTACTGGCTTGGCTGCACTCTAGTAAACTTGTAGTGGGTTAAGCCCCATCAACAGAGTTAGTAAGCTCCACATTCTTATAGTCCTTAAGTCCTTAGCAATGGAAATCACATCTATACAGGCCATACTGTAATCATATGACCATGACAACCAATGAAAAAGTTGGAAACAACACACAAACTGTTTGAAAGAAAATTTTCTTGAACTAGGCGCAAACAGACGTCAACTGTGAAACAGACAATATCCCAGCTGAACAATCATTAACACAAGTAACTACACAACCTAGGTACTTTGATAAAACGTCCAGGATAGGCTACATTTTAAATTTAGGTTAAGTGTAGTTACAAATAATATATTTAAAAGCTGAGCAAGTTAGTATAACTGCTATTATGCCATTCTTGCTTTCATTTCTATGTTCATGCATGTTTACTTTGATGTGATTGGTATTTGTTATCAGTCTGTATTGACTCGTCCTTAGAAAGTTAAAAGTTGAGTCAACTTATGCAGAATGAGGAATTAAGGATAAGGACTTTGTACACAGTACACTCTGTAAGTGTGGAGTCGACCTCTGATGAATACTATGCACCTTACGAGTACAAGGAAAATTGACCTTATGATTTTGAATGTTTCCAGGCTATCTTAATACAGTTCTTTATTTCCATTAGGCTCATTTTCAATAGTTTCCATTGCTACACAATAATCGACCTGAATGTTTTGAATTATTCTAAGGCTGATTTAATACAAAGTGTAAATGGTTGCATGGTTTACAATTTAATAGCAGCCAAAAATAATTTGAATGAAAATTACAAAATGATTTAATTATTTTGCGACATAATTTATACATCGGTTTTTTTTAAATCTATATTTCCTTTAAATAGATAAGTGCATATATTTTTATGTATTTAATAAAACATTGCCCGGGTATAGTATTCAGATCATCTTATCATTTTATTCATTAAATAATTTTACATTCTTAAACTGTAAAGTGAAATATCATTATGTAAAAACGTTGCCGTTTGTCGAGTAGTAGGCCTAAATTGTTTTTTTTTCTAAGTGAAGATTCCAGGGGACACATAATTGATTCAGATATTCTAATCGAAAGTATTTACTCATCTTATATATAAATAGGATTGTAAGCTTATTAGTTAAATTTTTTGTATGTTTAGGAAATATTGGTGGGTCAATTATTTCGACTCTTTTAAACTTGAAGGTAAACGTAAGCTATGTTCTTTATTTTATTATTATTCATAGGCAAAAGTATTTCTATTGATTACATGGGAGGCTACTTATGTTACTAATGTGTGTTGAGTATATTCACTGTGTAGTATTTTGTTGTGGTTGTACTTTGTTTGGTCTTTAACACCGAAACAAGGTACTAAATAATATATAAGTGTTAATTAGCTGCAAACGCAAAGGAATGCATAATGCGTTCTTTGGGAGATGGCAGCGGGATGAAAAGGAAGTAGCATAGATCAAAACAGGCAACTAGTAACTACTTTTAACCTTTATTGATAACTAGCTAACATCCGATAATTATTGACTCTATACTACTACCCAAAATCATTCAAATGATTCATTCGTTTATGAACATCATTACCTAAAGTCCGTTCACCGTAGGAATTGTCTTCTGAAAGGTCCTATTCCCTACCAGAAATCTATTATATAGTAGGATATTGGTAGGAATAAAGACCTTACAGAGAGTAATTCCTACCGTGAATGGAGTATACTACCCTTTACTAGAAGAATGACATCGGCTATGCTATATTTATGTAGGTTTCTTTAGTAAAACTTAAGACTTTAAAAGGTTTTTCACTAGCATTATTTATTTGAGAAAAGTCTGAATGAAAATCAATCAGGATTTGGTTGATATAATGAAGTGGCTACAATACAGAATTTTTATTAAAGTTTTTCATTTAAAAACTGTCTGAATGGAGGCCATTAAAAGTTAATACAATTTAGCTGCCTTCTATTTTCAATCAGACTACACACATTTTTTTTAAGAGAGAGAGAAACGTTTGGGTATCCCTTTCTCTCTTAAACTCATACAAGGCCATGTAGCATTTTGACATCGTTGACTAATTTTTATGAATTATGAGATACATTAATGTATGTTAAGTCAAATGAAATACGTTGTGTTAGTAAAAGTTTTGCACAAAATAACCAAGTTAGAAACTCGTTACTTATTTCTTAATAGTTAGTTAATATAGTAATTTTTCCTAAAAGCATTTAACCTTTCCTTTATGATTGTTTGAACGTAAAGCCTCGACCATATTGGGAGAAACATGTTAGCCGAACATTGTTATATTACGGCAAACATCGTGATGTGTTTGACCATTTTTCAGTTGGTGGAGACGCCTTAGCAAAGCTGAGAATAGTGGTGGTGGAAGGTGGCAGCAATCTTTTCACTGGAATTGTTCGACCCGTGAGAGAACTGTTCCTACAGTCAGCTGCAATCAACTGAAATCACCACGCTTATTCAGTTGTATTGTATGTGTTGTATTATAATTACTAGACCTGCCCAAGAGATCAGTAATTCAAAGCCCCTAGTTTACATTCTAGTGAAATTAATAAACAAGCCACTAAGCGTCCAGTCCGCTCAAAAGTATTCTCCACTAAATTCGTAGCTCCATCTAAGGGTTTCTGCCACTACCAACTATAAATACTAGGTTTTTCTATTAATAACTAAGCTGCCAAGGTGTACACTAAAAAACAAAAAAATCTCTATAACATAACTGGAAGGATATCTGTGGCTGAAATCTTCAAGCTGTCGTCTTTATACCATTGTGTAATAAAGAGAAAACTTTCGGATATTTCTTTCTCTCCTACATCCATATAAGGCAAAGTTACATTTTGACATCGTTCATTAATTTGATTGAGTATATGAGATACATCAATATGTGATTAGTTAAATGAAATAAATGTGTTAGTAAAAGCTCTGAGGAGTATAACAACGTTCTCAACTGGTTAGTTTTTTAATTAAATAAATTGATGTAGCCTAATATATACGATGATTTTTGAAGGAAGCTCGTGTATTGTAGTTTGCCAAAACGAACACCATTACTAATTTATAATATAACCTGCTTCTTTCAGCCTAGAAAGGACCTTATAAAGCCGTGCGTCATGTTTCTCAATAGTTGACCCATATATTAAAATATCACCAAAATTGCAGACAACTCCTTCCAATCTTTCTAAATGCGCACTGACTTTCTTATGGAAAACCTCCGGAGCAGGGGATGTCCCAAACAGTAACCGAAGAAACCGATACCTTCCATACAGTGCGATAAATGTGGTTAAAGCTCTGGAAGAATCTGTGAGGGGAACCTGCCAGAATCTTGAGTTGGCATCTAGTTTTGAGAATACCTTGGCCCCTTCTAGTTGACCTTGGGAATAATCAACTGCCAGCACAGGAAAAAGTTCTCTTTCTACATGTTGATTTAATTTAGTCAGGTTAAAACATAACCCTGGGGATCCATTGGCTTTTGGAACTATAACCATGGGAGCACACCAATCTGATGGCTCGTCAACTTTTTCTATGACTTCATCGCGAACCATCCTATCCAGTTCTTTTTTTAAGAACCTTCTTTAAAGGTAAAGGAACATGTCGGGGAACACTAATAACATGTGGTACAGCCCCCTCTCAAAGTTTTATGCAGCATGGCTCTCTAATTTTTCCAAGTCCTGTAAAAAGCTTGGGGAATACAGTTTTTGAAACAAAATTAACTTTTCCTAATCCAGAACCCTCTTTGTAAGGCCTAATTTCTCACTAGTACGATGGCTTAGAAGAAATCTATCTGCTCCTTGAATTACATAGAATGTCTCAAAAACATTTTTGTTCTTGTATTGGAGTTTCTCTTGAATCCTGCCTATAGTTTTGAGCTGAGCGCCCCCTGGACCAGATAGAATTTTATTTGATGGTAAAAGCTCCATATATTGAAAATACTCCTCATATGTACGTTTTCCAATAATATTTACATCTGCGCCTGTGTCAATTTTATCAGAAAGGTCTTTCCCACAGAATTTGGTGTTTAGCAACCATTTATCATACAAATAATTAGTTTCTGTAGAGGAAAGGCTGACAAATTCACCATCTTTATTTAACTCGTCCTCCTTGTCAACAGCATCAACTGATCTAAATCTACAACATTTTGCATAATGCCATTTATAGCACTCCTAGCAGAATATTTGGTTCTAGAGTATTCAGTATTACTTCCACAACAAAAACATGATTTTCTAGTTTGACTTTTATATTCGTTATGAAAAATATTCCTACTATAATAACGACCAAAATTCCACTTTTTTTTTAAGTTTATTTGTAGTACTAACCATGTCAGATGCAACTTGATTAGCTCCTGTTAAAGTTTGCTGCTGTTTTTTCACTTGCTCAGATTGTAAAGCAGAATTAACAGCTGTTTCCAGAGTTAATTTGGCATCTATCTGTAGTTCAAACGAGAGGATTTTTTTAAAATCTATAATACCAACTACAACTCTATCTTTAATGGCTTCGTCATAAAAAGTAACAGGAAAGTTGAAATCTTGAGCAACAGTATGAAGATCTGTAACATAATCGCTTACTGACTCGCCCTCGTGTTGGAATCTAGTATGAAACCGTGCGCGTTAAAATATTATGTTTTTGGTGGGAATAAGATGAATGTCAAGATTCTTTTGATCGGCTAATGATAGCTTGAACGATAGAAAAATAGTTCCAGCCTGAGGGCCCATCAAATAAATCAAAGAATTTACATGATCTTCTACTTTCTCCTTCATCATACCTGAAGCCTATCTGAAACGCATAAAACGAGCTGTCCATGATTTCCATTCCAGTGTCGATTTGAAATCGAAAGGGTCTGGAGCCGATATTTGATACAAAGGAGCAGACATATTGGAACTGGGTTCTTTATTTATGTTGGAATGGTTCACTTCACCTCTGTTATAAGCCAACTTAAATACAGTGCAATATAAGACCACTGCCACCATGTGATATTACAGCAAGAAATGAAAATATACATCAGTCTAACTCTGTACAAGGCGAAGTTTATTCTGTTAATACATGTTGCAGACATAAGACATACAATACACACAGACAGAGACAAGTCCTTGGGGTAACACCTCATACTTTCTATAAGCCTATAACTTAAGTGATCGTTTGAATGTATGGCAACTACACAAATTTTGTCATTCAAACCAATTTAATCAAGTTTTAAAATACCTTATTAATTATATTTATCGAACAATCAATATAATATGGTTTCTGAAACCAATACCGAACTTTAATATATTATTATGGTTTCTGATAGAAATATACAAGCTAAGAGCCAACATTACAATCATATATTGTAATATTTCCTACAAGCTTATACCTTGAATGATCGTTTGAACGTAAGACCAGGCTTACTACACAAAGTTTTTTTAATACAAACAAATGTTACTATATAAGTTTTAAGTTACGTTTTTTCACTATAGTTATTGAACTTCCAATATAAAAGCTAACAGCAAACTTTATATATATATATATCAGTACTGGCAAAATGTAAGCAGCATAGGTGATGCTAACGTATTTTAATATATTAAATATGTTATTCATTATGTGGAATAATACTTCCCTATTTTCAAACAATAACACTTTTATTCATCATATAAATGTTTTTGCATAAGATCATCGAAAGAAACCCTTAAATTCACACCCCCCCCCCCGCTCCTAAAATAGTGTAGCAGACGATAAAATATAGTGTTATACTTTGGTCCTTAGTATAGAGTCATACTTATCCCTTATCTATGTATATATTCAAAGATCACAGTTTCTTTTCCATCCAGAATAGGTTAGAGACCATTGTTATATAGCTATCCATTTTTATAACTCTCAGTTACAGAGATACTTTAGATACAGTATTTGAAATTTCGTTAAATTACTTATCTGTGAGCATTATTGATTAAATAAAAAATTGTCCATACTAAGCCAATCCTAGCTACATTGTTAAAAAAAAGAAAGTGATTTTGAGTATTAAAATAGGCTAGATATTTTAAAATTACTTTAATAAAAACACGTTATATTTTTGTTTGTTATAAAATAATCAAGTTAATTGTAATACGTGTTTGAAAATGTTTGTAATACTGTATAAATTGTAACTTAAGCCATTTTTGTATTAATGGTTAAAAGTTATTTGATGGTCTTTCATGATTTAAAGTTGCTTTAGAGAAAAGAAAATGAGTTTTGCACATGTTTGAAAAACCGGGGTATGTTATTCTTTTGCCTTATTTTAGAAAAAGGGTGTATGACAAAAACAATTTAGAAATATTACGCTATATAATTATATTTCGTTGCACAGTAATTTTTGATGGTGTCCGATTTCTCATAAGTGTTTTGATGCATCCACTAGAGCGCACTTTATTAAAGGGCAGACACAAGGTGCCCCTTATCGCGCACTTTAGTTAAAATAGCGTGGAATAAATAAACGTAAACTCTTATTATATATAAAAAAGATATAGGCATAAAGAAGAGATTTGCTGTGTAATTTGTTAAATTTGTTAATTTATTTTATTACTTGACCATTTACATTCATAAGTAGCACATACATCTCATTTTAAAGCAAATACATTTTAGTGAAATTATACACGTCTTGTCAGAGGTGAAAGAAGGGTTTGGCAATCAGATAAATCTGTGCCAAGACTGAGGATTGAAACCTGGACCCCCAGTACAAAAGTCCGACACCTTACCCCTAGATCACCGGGCACCTCTTAGGGGCACCAGAAATGTGTTTTATTAAAGTGCATAAGTGTGTAGTGCACAGACTATTCAGACACAACCCTTATTAATAGTAGGCTACATACTTAAGACTGCAAATCGAATAATATGTTAACATAATTTTTATAAAGGTTGATAAGTTTTTGGGTTAAGAATTAGTGATACTCTCTTGTCAGAGATGCATTCCTAATATTGTTTCGCTTCAATACCACACACAAGTGTGACCACATTTTTGACCTGCTTGTTGATATTTATTGTAAGTTATTAGCTAACTTATAGGCCTACTTTTTTAACATATAATATAAAACACTTTTACATCCACTATCTAGGCCCAACAATTTAATATTATAACTAGGCCTCCACTTAAAACATAGTAATGATCCAAGTGTGCATTAACCAGTAGTTAAATATTAAAATACAGTATTGTAATAATATCTTAAGGCCAAATATTGTATAAATATATTAGCTAATTTTAAACCTAACCTTCATTACATTAATTAGCTTACTCAGGGGACTTATTCTAACCCTGATACAATTAATTCCCCAGTAAATTAGAATTATCTTATTCACAAAATAAATGATTTGACTTTCACAGCTTGTAAGATGATGTCATAGCCGAAGGGATCCTGGATCTAACCCCATGTACATCTAGTACATCTGTTTGTTATGTTTGAACTTAGATTTTGGTAAATTGTCTAAATGTTGTACACATAAAATTATCTTACAAAGGCCCACGTAAAGATAATTACCTAAGTTATAATATCATTTGATTTGCTGTTTCCTTCTGAGTATAATGATTATGTTAACAATTTTTGATGATTTGCTACCATAAATATTATTATTAGCACCGCGTCTTACTACCCGTTCGGGTTATACGCACTTACGCTGATGTGCAATGGTAGGGTGATTGTGAATTGAAATGAAGGACCTACAGTTTAACGTGGAATCCGAACCACGGTGGAGGCCTGGCATTCCCCACATTCACAAGATGTCTTGTCAGAGGTGAAGGAAGGGTTTGGTAATCAGATAAATCTTTGCCGGGACCGAGGATTGAACCCCGGCCGCCAGCATAGAAGTCTGACACCTTACCCCTAGACCACCAGGTCACCCTACCATAAATAAAATAGAATGAATTATATGATTAGGTACTTATGCATTATTACCCAAAAAACTCACTCTAATCACAGAAGAACATTAATATTTATGTCACAAATATTTAAAAGAATGCCACAATATGGCACCAAAAGTAATATTTAACATTTTTATTACAGTAGGTATAAACTATTCCAACAGAACAAAACTTAACCTTCCAGACGTCAACAACATATTTTTCATGAAATTCTGGGAATCTGAAATATCTTGCACTAAAATACAGTATTTTAACTAGGCCTTTCTACAATTATTTCACAATATTAATTTTGTTTTAATTGGAAACATGCTTTTGTTGTTGTGTGTATACATGGTAAAAATAATTTATTCATCTTAAAATGTCATAAAAAAGATTAAATAATCCCTCCCTCTTTGCATAGACCTACAATTACCATAGAAAGTTAGATTACGGTAAGTTAAGTTCAAGGTAATTACCATACTAATTTATGAAAGGTGTGGAAGGTTGTTAAATATCCTAATAATTATTTTAAACTTTAATTCGGTGTTTTATATCTGTGACATTTTACGTTTACACAAGGGTGTGTCAATTGTAAGATGTTTAGTTGGGATGGATACAGGACTTTTGAGCTTACATAATGTAATTTTATTAGCACATGTTCAAGATTATTCAAACAAGATAAAAATATGTGTCCCCATTTTTTATAGGCATAGGCTTCTCCTTTTGCCACAAGTGTGTATAGACTTAGACCCTTCCGATAAGGCCTATTTCACAATTAGCAGGTCTACCCGCCTCCGCCCCTACAGACAGGGGCGCAAATGTTGTTATTCTCACACGTGTTGGAGATGTGACAGTAAAAATGAGTTTGGCCCTCACATTCTGTTGGCAGTTCAGTTTGTGAAATGAATGGAAATAGATCGTGATCAGAAGGTGCATATTTTTTATAGGGCCTATGTTATATTTAATAAGAAAAAGGCACAACATGATAGTATAAGTGCTTCTGCTCTTTCAAAAAAGAGCAACGCTTGGGGAATTTTCACATCCATACTATGATTTGAGCAGGGTTAATGATAATAAAAAAAACAACTATTTCTATATCATTGTTCAATGAACGGTTAGGAAAGTTGTATTACAACCTTCTGAAAAGTGAAAGGAAAATTGTGGATAAGTGTGGGAAGAAACAGTCTGTGTCCTCTGCATGTGAAGACATGAATAAGAATAAATAGTTAGTAGTTGGTGTTTGGGGACATAGGCTTACGGAAAACTATGAACAAGGTCAATTGACTTTTGGGTCCGCACAAACAAATGCCTGCGTTCGCTAACTAAGAGATGAACATTAAAATGTTTGCTTTCTATAAGGGGTTATTTATTATATAGAACTTTACAATTAGCTTTTCCTTATTATGCACAAGATTTTAGTTACAATCTTCAAAACATCCAAATTTTACTCCGCCTGTATTACTCTCTGATTCTAAACCCAAACCTAGTTCGGGAAAAGGGCTTTTTACCATCCATGAAACCACTCTGGAATAGTGCCATTTGTGATATAGTTACCAAGGTCATTTCTATTTGATATAATAGATATTAATAATTTTGATATAAACATAGTTGAGCACTCAAGGCAATAATGCAGGCTTTTCTCGTCCATTTATGTTTAGCTCTAGTTAGCATTATCAAACTGAACAGTCTAAGGTTTTGCTCTTTCATTAGCCTACAGATTTTCCTGATTCTCAACCACTCAACCTTGTTAATTGAGAGTGCTATCGAGTGTTTTATTCTTCATAATTAGTTTTCCTAACTCTTTAATACCAAGAGATTGATTACATTTCAGTTAATTTGCAGTGAGTTATTCACCCATTTTATTGCTCTCCAAACACCTTTGAATATGATAAGCCAATCTTGCATCATAAAACTATACAGAAACAACTCTTCATTTAGCAATTTCAATGTCACTATATAAAAAATCTTCCTCCATGTAGGAATGTTCTTTCTCCTTAAAAAAAATTTCGATTACCTCTTTATGGCAAAACTGTGAAATGTAAATAAAAACAAACCTGAAATGTTCAGGTTGAGGCACTATTTGGTGTGTGCATAGATATATAATTGTGATAATTAAATTCCAATAACATACATTTTATATTAAATTGTTGCAGTGACTTTAGCTTACATTATGAGGAAGGAAAGACTGAAATATTAGTTACAATCATCTTAACTTATATATCTTGTACTAGCTTTATTTTAAAGTTTAGTTAATCATGGATTTTGGTCAGATTTATATTATACACTAAACAATATTTATTATTTAAATTATATATTAAACAATATTTATTTATCAGCTCTTTTCCACCCATTTAAAAACTTAAGATAGAAACAAATCTTTTAAATAATTTGAGCACATACGTTATACAAAACTTTGTTTTCATAATTTAAAGGTAAATGGTAGTAGATTTTAGAAAGGTCCAAAGTGCCCAAACAGAAAATCGCAAGATTTCTCTTAAAAATGTTATCAGTCAAAGAAATATTTGCTTAAATGCAGGGCCATTTTAAGAAAATGTGAGGCCCGGGCAAAAAAAAAAAAAAAGAGAGAGGGAGAGAGAGTCGCCCTCTATACGGCACTTTTTCAATTTTAGCACTAAACCGTTTTAATAACTGATATGTATTCAGTACACTTATGTTATTTAATAATTATTTGAATTAATTACATGAAATAATTTCTGATGTGTTAAAGAATATTGATCAACTCATTAAATGACTACTTTATTAAATGCAAACAATCCTTCCAATTAAGTTAACAAAAGTTAATTCCTCTTTGCACAATTGCACTGTTAGTTTTCTGTGGACTGACAGCGGTAGCATAAAGGTGGCATATTCCACTGTACTGCAGCAGATTACTTGAATAACGTAAATCTTAGCTTGCATAAAGTTAGGATTTTCAGGAATCTGGAATGGAATCCTTACTAAGCAGATACTTATTGATGCCAAGGTAACCATAGTTTCATACAATAAGTGAGTGCATAATAATGCAAATGATTAAATAGAAAGGCAGTAAGAGAGCTTCTCAAAGTTAGCCGCCTGGCGGTGAGAATAGAAACAAGGTTCACTTATGAACAAAGATTTGGTTCCCCAAACAATTAAATAGAAATAAATCGTGGTTACAAATTAACACGTTGAAACCCCAAAGAAACTCATCTCAAAGTTAAGAATTAAAGTTTATAAATGCGAATCAATAATTTTGAAGAGCTTTCCCCCATTTTAAGCCATAATAGAATTTTGATGACTTAAGTCTAAGCTTAATTCGGCGCTCTCACTTTAGTAAGCCAGTGATACAATGATGGAGGATACAAACAAACCACCATAATATATAGCAAGCACGTAACCATGACTTGCCCACAGAGAGAGGGAAAAAGGAGGGGAAAATGGAGTGGAAGGGAGGAGGCAGAACAGCGCTGGAAAGGATCGTGGACACTCTAGGGACTAGTAGAAAGCAGTGGTGGAAACGAAAACTCGACGTGCATAGTTGCTGTAACTTTTTCTTTCTGGACATGGCTTCCTTCATGAGCAGACAGTTGAATCATCCCTGCATTTGGTCTGTGGAATTGTGTGTTATGGAGAGGAGGTCATGGCACATGTGCTTTTGAGTTAGGGTTCAACAGGGCAGAGGGTTAGTATTCTCCCATTTGATCGAGCTTGTTACTTGTAACTCGTTACAAATTAATGAGACTGTAGTGCTGAAAGCTATGAAAGTGTTAAGAATGGCAAGGCTGCATGTGTAGATGGGATCACAAATGAAATGCTTAAGTGTGGGGGCATAGTACTACTTGCCAGATTGTGTGAGTTGTTCAATGTGTGTGCTGGGATTTTGGATGTTCCTAATGAATTTAAGAATGCTGTCATTGCTCCTTGATACAAAGGCAGTCAAAATGAATGTAGGACTTATAGGGCACTTAATTTGTTGAGTATTTCGGGCAAAGTTTTGGAAAAGTTCTAATTGAGAGGGTGCGTGAAAAAACTGTGGACAAGTTTTGGGGTACGCAATGTGGTTTGACGCCAGGTAGAGGTTCCATGGACCAGATAGATTTGCATTGCAGAAAATGATTGAGAAATGTATAATAAGGAAGAAAGTGTATTTTGCATTTGTTGATCTAGATAAAGCAACTGACCATGTTAATAGGAGTATGTTATGGAATGTTCTGAGAGAGTATGGTGTGGATGCATGGTTAGTAAATGTGATTATGGCAATGTATGATGGACCTAAGATGTGCATTAGGGAGGATGGAGCTTTCAGCAGTGTAACTCTCACATAATACTGGATTGTCATTTATAGGGATTCAGGGCTAGAATCTTGGTCTAGTATAGTAATTTGCATATAATTTAATGTTTATTTAGGTATATGAATTTATTCTTTATATTTAGGTATCTTGTGTTTCCCTTTATAAAGCTTCAGCATCTGTTCTTCATTAAGGATGGATGAAAGGACACTTCCTGTAAAGATTGAACCCGAGGAGGACTTGGAATATGATCATCACCAAGAAGTTTGTTTAGAAATTGAGGTATGAACTTTCATTATATTCAATTTATATTTAAAGTGTGTTATTTTTTTTTATAACCCGCCTTGGTGGCGTATTTGGCTAACACGCTTGTCGTGTTGAGCTCGACTGCTGAGGACGGGGAGATCAAGGTTCGAATCTCGGTCGGGTGAACTGGGGGTGGTTTTTCCTAAATGGTTTTCCACTATCGCTCCACGTAAATGCGGGTTCATTTCTTCTAATTCAACCTTCCCGATTCCTAATCCATTACCGTAATCAGTAATTAAAGCGTATAACCCGAACGGGTAGTAAAACACAGTGCTAAATATTATTATTTTTTCTTATAAGAACAACACTTTTGGTTATGGTATTTCAAATTAAAACTAGCCTTTATGTATTACTACCCATGCTAATTTATTATTAAATAGTTCTTATGAGCTTTCATAGTAAGATAACACTTATTAACATACTGGTAATACATTTAATTGTAATGAGGTCCTAAGGACCAGCATGATAGAGAGTGAGTAATGGGTTATGGGGATATTTTTTTTTACATAGGAGTGCAACCAACATGTAGGTTTGGCTTAGCGCCAGCTATTCTATTTTTTGTGCTCATGACCTGATTCTTATCTTTGACCTGGAAGAGGTTTCATGTGGTGACTGTCACTGGTTTTATATATATTTTAACTATATAAATAAAACACTCAGTGGGCATGTGGACTTAATGTCAGGTTCATAATTATGTTTTTCCGGGAATAGGCAATCTTGGCAGCAGGAATTGAGGACATATTTCCAAAAAGGTTTCTCCCTCTCCCTTCACATAAATGCGGGTACATTTCTCATCAATCCTACCATCTCAATATTTACCCTACTACTATGTTTAAAGCCTGTATTGTTCAGATGGGTAATAATAAGCGTAGTGTGTGTATATATATATATATATGCACATTTTTTTTCAAAAGCAACAATGACCAAGAATATGAATACATATTTATTATATTTTTATATGACTATTACTATTGCATTGGCTAAGTATATTCTTTATTATTTTATTGTAACTGTTTTATTCAGGGTTTCACTAACCATTCAAATTGCCATATTTTATATTAGTTATTCTAACTTGAAGTTAGGAATTTAGAAAAAATGTACAAGCATTTGCTTAAAGGTAAAGTTGCAAACAATTTCATAAAAACTCCCTTATTCTGTAGTTTTTTTAAGCAACGTGTCTTATTACCTGTTCGTGTTATATGCCAATGGGTAAGGGATAAGTTAAGTGTAATTCGAGGAAGTGCACCCGACTGTGATTGAACCCCAATCCCTCCGTACTTGGCAGTCAATTCTAACACGAGAGTAGCACTAGATCATGCAGACTGCGGCCACACACATACACACATATCTAAAGTTTGTTATCGTTTGTTTTGTTTTGCAATTCCATGAAATAATCCTTTGCAAGTTGTGTTGGCTGTTTTCTTTCACTAATAATTCCTCGTTGGTTGCTTTAAACACGAACATTCCCCCTATTTCCTCTACAATGATAACAAATCCCAAAGTAGAAAATAACTACTAACGCTCTGCAGTACTGCGACAGACTTGATAACTAAAATACTGTTTTGAAATCGACTCCCGCTGAATCTTAAGTCAAAGTGTTATAACAATCTTGCCCCTTGCTTGCATTTAATAAAATTAAGATTTAATATAGATACAAAGATGGTTTGGCTACAATTTTACATAAGTAAAATTTACATTTATAATAATTCTATGTTAAATAATTTTTATTTTCAGAAAAAATATATTTATATTCTTCTTTTATTCAAATGACACATTAATACATGTTAAAATGTATTTCCAATTTCTTTTCAACATTTGGATTGTATTTTTTAACCAAATATAGATTCTTAATTTTTATGAATTTGAATTATTTTCAAATTCACTCAAGTGAAATATGAAAAGCTGCACACAGGAATCAAACCCAGCACTTTTGACTTTGTGTGACAATGCTCTGCCACTGAGCCATCCTGGATTGAGTCTATATGTTGTAGCTGGTGAAAGTATTGGCCACTTAGAGCTATCTACAATCACAGTCCACGGCAACTCATAACTGACAATATGTTGCCATGCACTTTGTATTATTAATTCATGTGTATCACAAACTGACACCTGATGGGTATCCCCAGGATGTGTCCTGTTAGCTGAATGAAATACTTGATCAAATAATTGAATTAATAATACCAAGGACATGCCAGCGTAGTGTCAGCTATGAGTCGCTGTGGACTGTGATTGTAGATAGTTCTGAGTGGCCAATACTTTCACCATTTATCGCATTTAGACTCAATACACCAAATAAGTAGTGGGAGATGGCCATGGATACGATACGAACCAGATTGGCTCAATGGTAGAGCATCAGTGTGCAAAGCCTAAAGTCCCAGGTTTGATTTGTGTGTCCGGGTTGTCATTTTTCGCTTAATTTAATTTGACTCAGCTACCAGGACTTATCCTGTAGATAACATCACATATCAGTTTGTGATACACATGCATTAATGATGAATATTGTTTTGTTCTCAATAGATTGATGCAAAACCTTCAGTGGATACAAAGGATAATATCTGTAATGAGATCCAAAGCAATACAGCACTGCCATTTGAATATGTTGATGTACCAGTAATTAAGCAAGAAGTTGAGGTTAGTGGGATATTTATGAATTAATAATTTAGAAATTAATTATCTAATCCAGTAGTTCATATATCTTTTAATGCACAGGTTTTTCCATTTGCTTAAGCTACAAAGTAGAGATGAGTAGAATAGTTATTGTTATTATTATTATTATTATTAGCACGTCTTACTACCCGTTCGGGTTACACACACTTATGCTAATGTGTAATGGTAGGGTGATTGTGAGATTAAATGGAGGACCTACAATTTAACATGAAATCCGAACCATGGTGGAGGCCTGGGATCCCACACATTCACAAGTTGTGATTAATCACGTCTTGTCAAAGGTGAAGGAAGGGTTTGGCAATCAGATAAATCTGTGCTGGGACCGATGATTGAACCCCGCACCCCCAGCACAGAAGTCTGACACCATACCCGCTAGACCGCCAGGCCACCTTAGTTTTAATTGAAGTGGACTTGAAATATCTCTGAGGAGGAGAAAACCACATTGATAGAACACATGTAATAAAACCTTCGTTTTATCTAACTCATATTCAAAACTCAATTTTATCATCACTGGAATATTTGCCTGTACAGGGTTGAATGGTAGTTCTGAGAACATGTCAAAAATAAAAGAAGAACGAGAGGTTAGGATATGATCATGGTACTACAAATATATACAAGGTGTGCGTATCCATTGTCAACTGGGAGCAGGGATGATGTAAGAGTTGAGCTCACAGACTAGTAAACACACTATTTAGCCAATTCATCAATTTCTGCTGAGCAAAAAAAATCATGAAAAAATGCAAATGGATTGGACAAAAATAACTCAGATACATTATCTTAGGAAATGATTGAATTAATAGTATGAATGTGGTTTGTACATTCCCAACAAACACATTGGCATACCATAAGAAGTCGAGAGGTGGGGAATGGGACATTTGCCTTCCCCATCCTAGACCATAAATCATTTTAATAAGAACTCAAATTATGTGAAATAAAATAAAGAGCATATAATATAGTTTTTTTTACACTGAGTACATTTTAAAGCCAGGTTTACATATTGATATTTTAACTGTATACTGCTACACACTTTAAATGTCCCCTTATAATTTCCAATTGAAAAAAAAATTACAAAAATAATAACTTTGATTATCCAAACCAGTGGCGCCAATTTAATTACAAACTTATAAAAAATCCCACAATCCCCCATTGCTTCTCCACACTCCTTCCTTAAATACAACCTTTCTTCAAATAATTATGTCACCACACTTCTTTGAAAAAAAAACCTGATTATATAATATATACATTTTTTATATCTAACAATTTAAGTTTCCTATAACATTATTGATTATGGTCAATCAAGGTTATGTTAAGTTCCTCAAATATTAATTGAAAGTACTTGAAATGTTTGCCAGTTTAGAAGACTGAATAATCAACTTTTAAAGACAAAGTGGTCTAATGCAATCAACTGAAAATTGACATAAGATTGACCTGTCACTTCCCCTTTATCTAAACCATAACAAAATAAAGGTACTGTACAAGAAAATAACTTTAACTAGTTTCCACCACTCTTATGTTTGATTTTTTCTTCCGTACTGCATCTTACTATCAGTTCGGGTTGTATGCTCTTATGTTTAGTTAGATAAGTAGTTTGTGACTTTAAACACAGCAAGAATTACCACACCTGGGACTTCAAAATTCTTTGTACCACACCAAATTTCCCATAAAATAACTTGAAACTAACTGTGATTTGAATTGACAAAACTATCTGAGCTGGTTAGTCAACACATTGAGGCTTAATGTTATTGTCATCGCTATTTCTTATTGGGAGATGGTGGAAGGACAGAACAAACCTATTTTCACTTTAAATAGAAAATATTTTACGGCGAATGAATAACAAATAATATTGTATGATAATGAAATTAACTATTTATGAATTTCTCCAAACTTGGGTTTTCACTTTTCTGAGTAAAACAATTCAGTTTATTTTATGGTACCAATAGTGTCCCATTTGAACAATCTATTTGGGATAAGGTGGGCTATGATTTTGCCCTGTTTTATCCAATAAAGACGCCTGAGCTTAGAACCTTAGAAATTTTGACAACATCATGGAGCTGGTGATAAATTAAAATTTCTTTCAGGTTGTAATACTTTATATAATATATTCTAATAGATTTTTTAAAAAAATCCACAAACTTATTAAAGTTCTACAAAATTTAGAAAAATCCTAAACATATTTGAAAACTGTGATCTGCTCATTTATAAAAGGCAAATGTTATGAAAATAGTTCTAAAATTAGTAATAAACTGATTTTTTTTCAAGCATATTATAAATTTTCTTCAGCCTTTATTCAAGAACCAGAGTAGTGTGTAAATCTAGTAAATTTAAGTGATTGTTACTATACCCACTATAAACTAAAAAAAATTGCATTCACAACCCTTATTATATTAAATAGTTGTCCAAAGTTATCATAAAAAGAGCTCCAAAAAACTTCAGAATCCATTAATATTCATACATTTTCTTTGGATCCTAAAGTTATGGAGCTTAAACCCTTTTCCTTTGAAATTTCATTCTAACTACATCTTTGATTTTATGGTCTCCTCTGCCCCAGTAGATTTCTGGGTGCATCACTGCACAAACCTGTTTACCTACCTAAAAACACCATGAATACTACTTTCATCACCAAATTTATACTCAATCAAGCTTTATTAGTGTGTTCATTTCTATATATAATAGGTGTGGGACATCAGAACACACATCCTACTAACAGAAGAATGTTTCAAGAGTTTTCATGTAAAATATTTCAATAGAAAGGTACACATATTTAAGTCTTTAACAAAACAAACCCAATAACACATTTTAACTATCCAATAAAATAAATCAGCAAGACAGTAGCCAACCATAATGTATTGTGTTCTTCAGCACTTGCGTTTTGCTATGCATGCTCCATATGGGAGAGATTAGTACATGTTCACAAAATAGACCCTGTCTTGAATGATTAATGAAGGGTAATAACCTGCTGCTTGAAACCCACCAACCTCGACCAACTGTAGATGCTAGACAGAATTGCCCCACCACAAATAAGGGGGGAGACACAATTCACAGCCAAACCAAGTACGTAATCACTAGCCACCCCTACACCAACATAAACCACCAGTGACTACACCTAAGTCAAGGCAAAATTTTATTAAGTGTACACAACCACTAGCAACCTCTGAAACTGCGACCAAAAAATCAAAGTGAGAACAGCGTCTAACTGAAAAGGCCATTCGAATTTGGAACTCAAAAGAAAAACTTCATGTAAGATCAGAACTGGAATAGAGAACCTGAAAAAACCTCAACAAACTTTGGTGTCACATAGGAAGACACAAGAACAATCTAAAGTTTTTGACGAAACTCATTTGACAGTACCTGGTTATGTGGAGAACTCCAAACGATGGAACACCTCCTAAATGTTATTTCATGGATATTAATAATACCTATCACTTATGACTGCTAGAGATCACAAGAAATAGGATGAATATATGCAAATTGTTTAGAGTAATTTTTGTAATTCTCAAAAAAGTTTGTTCATATCTGATTTTGACAGGGTCCTCTGAAGGATGGGTTGAATGCACAAACAACCCTGACCTCTTGCACCTCCTCATCCCAGCAATTGGTAACTATTTTCAAAACCTCTCTGTCTAATAGATATAAGCGTTAAAATCTTCAATACATTTGGTCAGGTTGGAAATACCTTTTTTGAAAAGAGTACAATATTGGACTATGTAGGTGGGGCTGAGTGACTCATCCTTTTCTAAAAGTACATATTTTTAAACCTCCAACTTTATTAGAGAAATACAAAATGATCTAAAAATATCCATTTTTTGTTAATGACGGCATAATTTTATTAGTATGGGGACCAAATAATCAAAAACGGATTTTGAGGTACTTTCCCTCCCCCCTGCCCCCTTGTTCCTCCGGATAAAATGTTCTGGAGGGCCTCCGCTGACATTTGACAATTTGATGCTTTTCAGCTATTGAAGTGGTCTTACCCTGGACTTTTTTTTTGTAAATTATATTCTTCTAGAATTTATTTAGAATGTTCTTTCTTCAATTTTGATGCTCCAAGGAGATATTTATAAAAATGTCTTCACTAAGTTTTTTAAATTTTAATTCAATGCCTTTAGAAGATATCTGAAAATATAAGATAGAAGGGAAATAAACCTAAAGGGGGAAAATTTATTCCAAAGGGGTCTGGGTCATTTTTTCAGAGACAATACCACCTTTCTCACATACCACCACTTCATGGTGTGAGCCCACAAACGAGCTATACTGACTGAGAGGCTGCTGTCGTTAGCGATGCTAGTGCCAACATTTGTGGATAGAGGGTGTCATGGGGTCAGTACAATGAGTCCTCCGGCTGTTAATCTCAGTTTTCTAAACTGAAGCTACTACTTCTTTATTCAAGTAGATCCTCATTCGTCTTCACGAGGCTGAGTTTGACCTCATTCCAGATCCATGTCTTCAAAGATAAATTTTATATGAGCCGGGGATCAAACCTGGGGCCTCTGGATCTGTAACCAGGAACTCTTGACGCCACTCATACCTTTATTTAAAAATGGTTCAAAGTAAATTTTTGGATTGAGAGGGAGGAAGCGCTAGCTTTGTAAGTTTCTAAATGTTATGCAAATGTATAGCACTTAAAGTATTTAATCCCTGCCCTTAATTACCATGAAAATAAGCTCCACTTAACTTCTAAATGTATTTAATATTAATAATCTTTCTCTGTCTACAACAGGGGGCTGTTCTTTTCTAACCTCCCCTAAAATTTTTCACCTAGCTATGACATTTACTCAATATAATATTGATGATGATTTTTCACTTTTATTAATCACTTTTCTTCATTAGAATTCATTGATTAGTAAGGTTATATACAGGATGAGGATTTTAAGTTGGAACACATGATTATCTTGAAAACAAAATATTTTATGAAGAAATGTTTCAGAGAAAGATTGTTTTTGATTTGGTGGACGCTCTTAAAGGTCATTTAAATGTAAACTTGTTTTTTTAAAATAGAAACCTATTTTTTATCAGGTTTTTACTCTACACAAAAGTGCAAATAACTCTTACATGAAACATTTCTTCATTTGACCTTTATTTTTAAGATATGTCAACATTAAAGAGAGCTTAGACATTTAAATTGATTGGCAACCAAAATATCTCTAGAAGAAAGCATTTTATTTTGTTTACTAACCAATAAAATCCTCGGCCCTCTACCTCACATGAGTTGTGTTTTTGAAAACGGCCCTTACCAACTAAATTGATAACAATCACTTCTTACTCATTTCGTTATTCCTTATAACCTAAACCAGAGGTGGCCAAACAATCGATCATGATCTACCGGTTGGCTGCGGCTGCCAGTTAAGTCTTTTTAGGATTAAGAGAAATAAAATGAAAGAGAGTGTTTGCAGAATTTTCTCAATTAACCATTAGAAAATTGAAATATTGAAGCTGTCTGACTGATGATAATTTACAATTCTGCCTTCGTTTATGACAGAGTTATTATGAACTCTCATACAACAAATTATTCTAAGATTAGGCAGTGTCATGAATCCACTTCAAAATTAAGTGTTAATAAGAACATACTTTTTCCAGGGAAATATAAGTCTTTATATGCAATATAATTTTACTATTAAATCAGAAAATTGGGTTATTCATTTTTTGCTAATAAAATAAACAAATATAAGCCTATAGTTCCTTAGTAGACCATGACAAATTTTTTGGTCACTCTTGGCCTAAACACTCACATAGATGCTTACATTTAATTAAATTGTTCACATATTCAAATATACTAACTAATAACCCCTTCTTGAAATTTAACAACTTTTGTATGAAACTTTTTTTTAAAAATTATTTGTTTTAGAGATATTCAAGTGTGCCAATTTAAACACCTAACCTATCTTTAATACTGTATGTACTATCTTTAAAAATATAAACAAAATAAATAAATGATTCATACAATTCTTTATGATTTGAATAAGAATATACTAAAAAATACAGTTTTCCATTTGAAAAAACTAAGCTTATTTTTAAATGACTTTGAAAGTGTCCACCAAATCAAAAGTAAATAATTTTCTCTTTTTTCACCTTGGACTCAAACATATTTTCTTACTATACTTTATTTTGAGATATTTATATGTGCTAACGCAAATGTTTCATCCTATAATACTTTCAAATCCAAACAAATTTTAAGAAGGATGGACATCACATCTCCATTCAGACTAGATTAAACATTTCTTATTTTCATAAAAAATTCAAAATTCAAATTAATTTGTTTGAAAACAATTCACTATTCACGTTAAGTCTTAAAACATTCCATTTCAATAAACTGTCACCTCCCTCCCCCTCTCCAGTAGGCAGGATCTGTCAGGACAGCCTGCAGGAGGTACTAGGTCGCTAGTAAGGTAGTTGTGGGGGTTCAAAATAATATGTAGGTTCGCGAATTTTGGTTTAACAAAAGTACTAAGGGCTATTACAAAATATAATGTTAAATGAATTATAAAAGGAATATGAAAGATTGGACGCTCGTACATGTGGAATAACTGCCTTACTGGTAAAGACTTACTGTTGGAATGACTGACACGGCTCGCAACCCCCACAGAATGTGAACTTGAAATCCTGGACTTGACGGTTGCCCAAGTGCTACTGATGACCCAAAGATCTAGTCCGCAATGGTCCGGCTTCGGGCAGTGTAATTGGCTTCGAAATTGATGATAATGTGTCAGCCCCGATGCTATCAAAATAAAGACTTTTATATCAGGATATGACCCCTTCACTCTCCAACTAGAGCAACATTGTTGTAAGTTGTCAGCATTCCTCTATAATATTTCTAATTTGTTACCTCATATTTCTTTCGCGCTTTCAGTCACAGTATGTCCAAGAAAGTTATGTAAATCAAAACAAACATCATAACAATGCTCAGGGCTGTGACAAAACTTTCTATCTTGAAATATGTCAATGATAAAAATAATATATTTTGATCATAGTATTTTTTAAATGTTTTTCATTCTCGACCTAATTTTATTTATAATTCTTCTTTTTTTGCATACTTTCAAAAGAAGAATTTTCTCAAATAACAAAATTTACAAATTTGTAAATTACGAACTAATGTACAACTCTGTCACTACACTCGAAAAACTAAGTTTTAATAACCAAGGTTTTCCTCTTTTTTTTTGTTATTGTTGCTGTTATACTTCCTTCTAACTTGCGAGTTGTATACTCTTTATCTGAAATTAATTTTTAGACTTTATGTGTGTGTGTTTGTGTACACACATACAGGGTGTATTTTAATTAGTCTCAAATATTCTAGGGGCGTATTCCAGTCAACCAAACATTAAAAAAAAAAGTCCATATAAACATGGGTCTAGAAACGCTTAGTTTCTCAGTTATTAAAGGTTATCATAGATGGATTGGTTATGAGGGATCCATTGAATGGCCTGCTTGGTTACCAGATTTGAACACAATTGATTTTTATCTCTTGGGACATTTTTAAAGTCTATTGCTTACACAACTTCTGTGCCTGACTTTGAAGCTATAAGAAAGAGTATTGTATTGAATGTAAGCAAATGAATAAAACCTCAGGTATAATCAACAGAGTATGACAAAGCATGGAATGCAGAGTTTGAACAATTTTCTAAACAAATTTTTTTATCCTCTGTTATTTTTTTGTTTTTGTTGAACTTTGCCTTGTTTAATGGTATTGGTTCTTCTGTTGGATAGTATTCAAATTGAACGATTAAATTCCTACTAACTCAGAAACTAATCGTTTCTAGACCCATGTTTATATGAACTTGACTTAATGTAGGTTGATGGGAATATTTCCCTAAAATATTTGACACCAATTAAAATACATCCTGTATATATTGTACAAATGGTTATTATTTTGTTTATAAATACACATTTAATATCCAATATTAGTCTGTATTTCTTTTTTTACTTCAGGGTAAACCAGACATAACAGGGATTCAAGATTCTGTGACAAAGCATATGCTCTTACAAGAAAATTCAAAAAATAGTACCTCTCAATCAAATCAGAATGGACACATTGGACTACATTTAACTAAACATAATACAAACGAATATTTATATTTCAACCGTGAAGGAATTGAAGCTAAATGCAAAGAAATAGGTAGTACTAGATGTGCTTTGGGAGATTTTTTTTGTATGAAGCCTAGAGGAACTCAGGCAAAATGCAAAGAACAAGGTTGTATTAAATATGCTCAAGGAGGAGGCTTCTGTATGAAGCATGGAGGTATCCAAGCTAAGTGTAAAGAAGAATATTGTACTAAATATGCTCAAGGAGGAGGCTTTTGTATAAAGCATGGAGGCACACATACTAAGTGCAAAGAAGAAGCTTGTACTAAATATGCTCTAGGAGGTGGTTTCTGTATGAAGCATGGAGGAACTCGGACTAAATGCAAAGATAAAGGTTGTACTAAAAATGCTCTAGGAGGTGGTTTCTGTAGGGAGCATGGCGGAACTCGAGCTAAGTGCAAAGAAAAAAATTGCACCAAATACACTCTAGGAGGGGGTTTCTGTATGAAGCATGGAGGAACTCGGGCTAAGTGCAAAGAAAAAGGTTGTACTAAATGGGCTCGAGGAGGTGGGTTCTGTATGAAGCACGGAGGTACCAAGTTTAATTGCAAAGAAGAGGCTTGTACTAAGTATGCTCTAGGTGGGGGTTTCTGTATGAAACATGGAGGTACTAAGGCTAAGTGCAAAGAAGAAATTTGTAATAAACAAGCTCGAGGAGGTGGTTTTTGTTTTAAGCATGGAGGTAACCCAAAAGAAATTCAAAGGAGGAGGTTGTACTGAACATCCTTTTAGTGTACTTTTGGCAGAACCCATAATTTTTTTTTAAGTTTATTTTGTGTACGTTCATGCTAGTAATTAATTGATATGATTTTTTTTAAACAGATACTATAAGAAATGATTAAATGAAGTTGTTAATTTCTCTTATAGTAAAAATAAGGGAGATTAATTCTTTTCAAACTTATTACCACCATTATTATTATTGTTATAAGTTTCTAGTATTTAGCTGTTTCTAAAGATATAAAAAAAATATGTAAGTATTACCATAAAATAAAGAGTTTCAAGTCTAAATAAGATTTTAAAATGCCTTCTAAGGATAATCAGATATTAAGTTTGTTTATATGACCTATTTGAAAGCAATCTACATACAACCTTTCCCATTACTCAGCATTTTATTTCATGGATAGCTGGATGCATAAAATGACCAAGTTTGGTTACCTATGTTCATTAAAAAAAATATCAAACCTAAAATTTTATTTATATTAGCTTAATTACATTAATTTAAATTCTACCTAACTATTTGTGAATTAAATTAAGCGAAGATTTTCTATTAATATTTATTCAAAAACCAAATCAGTGAAATTACACAACTATTACATTTACTCATTGTATTAAATGAGTACTTTTTGAACTGATTGATTATATCAGCATGAATTGTACGCTAACTTGATTCTAGAACAAATACAACACACAATCTTTTGTCCATACATTCATTCTGTTTGATATTACCGTTTATAAAAATTTCGGCCATTATAAGAATTGAAACTTAATTTTACCAACATATTCACAGACTATATATTTTTATTATTAGTTATTATACATTTAATAAATTTTACTATACACTTATTCATGTTAATATATATTTAGATTGTATCTGTACTATTATACTTCTGTTAGTTTAATGTTAATTATATTATCATTTATTGGTTGGTAGGTAGATAAATTTATTAATTGTGTAAATATAAATTTTGTGTTTGATATATTGTTGTTATAATTCCTATTAGATTAGTTAAGATGGCGTGTTTGTTTTAAACCAATCTTACTCCAATTGATTCTGTTTAAAGTTACACTGAATTAGTTTTGGGGTTTGATTTTGAATATGGTATGGATAAAAATAATTATTTTTTGGTTGAATATGATAGAATTTTATTTAAAAACTGTTGTGTACATAATCAAGCTTTAGTAAAACTTACCGCTTAGCAATTCTCTCCAAATTATTTGTTCTTTGACATCCGTCAATAATAGTCCAGTCCATAAATGGTCACTACGTTGAATAATTTAGTGGTGACCTTGATTGAATATTTCTTAAACAAAAAGTGTGATATATACATTCTAGGTACTCATTGTGAGCACATTTGGCTGAACTTAACGTCCAAACGATTTTATGATGCTTCAAAATGAGGAATAACTTCTATGATAGTGGAATCAAATTAAATTATGGGAAAAATGATAACATACCACAGATAGAATAAAAACACTAACAAATAATGAAAGATGGCACTCTTTGCGAGATGGGTCAAGTTTGCTCAGTGGTAGAGCATTAGCCCGCTAAAACAAAGGTCCTGGGTTCAATTCCTGTGTCCAGATTGTTATCTTTCACTTAAATGAGTTTGATTCAGCTACCAGGACTGATCTTGTGAATACCCATCACATATCAGTTTGTGATACAAATGAATTAATAATACAAAGGCATGGCAGAATACTGTCGGTTATAATTCTTTGTGGACTGTGAATGTAGATAACTCTGAATGGCCAATATTTTCACCAGCTATCCTATATAGACTCAATACACCAAGAACTAGTGAAAGATCGCCCTGGATATGAGACAAACCAAGATGGCTCAGTGGTAGAACATTGGCACACAAAGCCAAAGGTCCCGAGTTTAATACCCCATCCAAGGCCATTATGATTGCAACACATCCAACTTAATCTTCCAACTCCATTGTAATTTTTGTGATGCTAAAAATACAAATGAACAATCATCGTTTCGATACCAACCACAAAATTTAGATAAACTAGTTACTTCCCATGCTAACACCTACATTAAGAACTTTTGACTCCTGCTACACCACCAGAGTACTCAGAGCATTCCCAACAGCCACGTGCAATAACTCTCAACTTAGGCAATGGGAACTTGCACATCAATGGGTAACCAAATCCAGACTACCCCCTGGTTTAAACCTTTGAGATAAAAAAATGAATAAAAAAAAAGTAGTGATAGTTATTTTTTAAATAAATTCATAGTCATATTGTTTTTAATTACTATTTCAAGTATTGTCCCTGTTAATTTTAAAGTTATTTTTTTAGTTATTAATTTTTCAGCAAGCTATTTATCTTTTCAAACCTCATTTCCTTAAATCAATTTGGAAACACTGCAAGTTTTCAGTTAAATATTTCAAATCATTCTATAATAATGTAATTCAATTGAATATATTTTTTTGTGTATTTTTAATGTGTCTCTTCAAATGATAAAGTAATATTTCCGAAAATTTAAAACAATATGTAAATATAGAAGTGTGAAGGGATATAGTTTAAGAAGAGAAGAAATGAAGAGAGAAGTGGGTTTTTTCTACCTAGGCTGTATCCGAATAGTCTACTTATGCGACGTCGCGTTGGCTTGTGGCGTTGATAGCTGCATTGGCAATCACGTGACCAAGTGTAGATCTGTCCTAATAGTCACGGACTAGACCGATTCAGTTTACTCGAGGTCTTGGTAACCATGGATACGAAAGCTACGAGCCAAGCGGCGTTGGTGCGGTGTTTGACTGGCAATTGTTTTAGTATTATCATTTTGTCTGTTGAGCACCGACTTACACAAATTATTCGGTAGGAAGCAGCACTGTGGGCTCAAGTGTGTTGCCGTTCGAATAGTTTGATGCAGTCTTCACTATGAAAACCGCGAGAAGTTTAAAATTATCAAGACTGCATCAAGTCAAGTGTACTTGACTATTCGGATACAGCCTTAGGCCTAACCTAACTATACTTTTAGGTTGGCTTCCTTCACTATCTTAATATACTTTTCCAAGTAATTAGGCACTAATTCATTTTATCACTAGCTAAACTCTGCCTTAAAATATGAGTAAAGACTGACCCTGAGCGAGGAAAAATTGTTGGATAGCTCAGTAGTAAGAGCATTAGTATACTAAGCCAAAGGTCCTGGGTTTGATCCCTGGTTTCAGGTCTAATTTTTCAATCTAAAGATTATGATATTTAGATGCAGCTAAAACCAAAATTAACAACTATAATAGCTTGGTTATTTATTCATCTTGAGATAATGCATTTGTACATTGTTGTACTATTCATATAATAAAGTCCTCTTGAGTCGTAGATGATTGCATTATCTGATAGCCCACAATCATTTTATCACTTAATCATAGCTGACAATTTTCCCCACATATATCAACGACTCTCCCCTAAATTATTAGTGAAGAATAGCCTTGAGCTTGATGTAACTCCCGGGTAACTCAGTGATAGAAAAAACAGTGGTGTACTAACCCAAAGGTTCCAGGCTCGATTCTTGTGGCCATAACCATAACTAACAACTAAAATAGCTTGGCTATTTAATTATTATTATTATTATTATTAGCAGCGCGTCTTACTACCCGTTCGGGTTATACGCACTTACGCTAATGTGTGATGGTAGGGTGATNGGTAGGGTGATTGTGAGATGAAATGGAGGACCTACAGTTTAACGTGGAATCCGAACCACGGTGGAGGCCTGGCATTCCCCACATTCACAAGATGTCTTGTCAGAGGTGAAGGAAGGGTTTGGTAATCAGATAAATCTGTGCCGGGACCGAGCATAGAAGTCTGACACCTTACCCCTAGACCGCCAGGTCACCGGCTATTTAATTAATCTAGTTAAAATACTGTTAGAGTCTTCAACAATATTAAAAAATATGAATCTTGTTTCAAATAAATAAATTGAAAGTAAAAGGAAAAACTCTACCCCAGACGCTGGGCTTTAATTTGGTGTATCACTTTTTAACTTCAAACACATTTGGACTGTTAAAATTTTACTTCCAAGCCAAGGGGTGTTAGTTCACTTTAGGCCATTTTCAAGCCAAGAAAAAATTTGAAGATTCAAATTTGGAATTGTTTCAAATCCCATTTGTTTAGAAAAGACATCTTGTTGTCATTGTTCTAGAAAGTCCTATGTCCCTAATAGAACAGAGTTGTCTCAGATAAAAGATTCCATATTTAAAATATAACATAACTTGCCTCGGTGGCTTAGTTAGCTAACGCGCCAGTCGTGTTGAGCTAGACCACCGAGGACAGGAAGTTCGAGGTTCGAATCTCGGTTGGGTGAATTGGGGAGGGGGTTTCCTAAATGGTTTTCCACTCTCCCTCCACGCAAATGCGGGTTCACTTCCTCTTAATTCAACCTTCCCAATTACTAATCCATTAGTGTAATTAGTACTTAAGCGTATAACCCGAACGGGTAGTAAAACGCAGTGCTAAATAAAAATAAAATATAACATGAAGGTATATGATGAGAAAATAACTTTAAAAAAAATTAATCCTTAAAAAAATCCAGAAATTAATTAAATAGTTTAATAATCGTTACCTGTCTCATTAAAAAAAAATCCTGCTATTCCACCAATCAAAGCAAGTAGTTTTCTCTACCTCTTATGAGAATACATCATCACTCTTAACTCTTGGACTTTTAGTCTGCTGCTCTATTATTAGAATGCTGCAGCAGTTTTGTTGTGATAACATTTCTGTATAGTAAATGTACGAAAAATAATTATCCTAGCCCATGCCACCAAGGGTGGGCTGTTATTGACCCATGTGAATCTCATGCTTACCACTGGCCTAAGTGGCAGCAAGCAGACTACTAAGCTCTTTTGGAAAATGCTTTTATTTTTATACATTTTCAGTCATTATTTAAAATTACATCACAGTGTTGTGCTTTTCAATTTAGTACACATTTAAAAAAAGGATGTAAGATTCCATTCAATACCTTCTGGACCAAAAAATGCAAAAATAAGAGTTTGGCTCAATTGACTATCAGGCTTGAACTGGTAGCTGCAAAAAAAATTTACAACTTTGTTATTTAACTTTTATTTAATTCTTCTTTGTGTTTAGTTTTGTCTCACCTTAATCATACATATTTATGTTCTTAATGTACTTTTGTTTTTGTGTCATGATACGACATCAATAAATTTATATTAAATTTATATCTTTTTGTCTCTGGTCATAATACTTAAAACAAAATAATGTGTTATTAAATAAATATTTACAATATTTGTGATAATTGTTTTTCAAAGGATAATGACTTGTTCCATAGCTCATATTCAATTTATTTGCTAATTTAAGTAAATTATTAATTAATAAAGCCAATATTTGTAAATATCATTTTTTGCTATGTCATTGATCATTACAAGGTATTGTAAGTTTTTGTTTGTACTGCACTTTCTCTTGTCATTCATCTCAATTCTAAAAGTGACACTCCATTTCTATATGATCGTTCAATAATGTATTTTAATTGCAAATACTGTACTTTTAATATATTATCTACTGTATAGAAGATCTTTTTTAGAAAAAGATAAAGGCTATTACCTATTTAAATGATCAATTGTGTACGCCAATCTACACAGATTGAGCTCAAATAATTTATCATGTTTAATATATTATTTATATACTGTATTCAATGTACGTATTAAGACTTCAAAACTTTAGGAGGTAGCCACAAACAATTATATTAAAACAAAAATCAGTGTGTTATAAAATAAAGTATCATTTAAAAAAAGCCAACAAGTAAGCTATGATCCAGTATCTTCTGACAATAAATCATCACTTTACATGAACATGTTGTAGATATAGTCCAATAAACTCACTTTTGTTTAACATACTTCCATGTAGTGGTTAGGTCAGTGAATACGGCCACCTAGTAGACACTTAATGTACTTTGATTATGCAGAGCTTTGGGTTGTGATTTGTAAATATTAAAAGCTGTCTGTATTTATTTATATGTGGTTGTGCCAAAAAAATGGAATTCATCGCTTGTAATGAAGTAATTGGAACCAACAATGTGTTCATACTTTAGTAATAACAATGTGCGATGAAGTCAGGTAAGATTGTGCTTGAAAATTACAGGTAATAAAATAATAAAATATTAAACTCGTAAATTCTATCTTAGTTGTAATCTAGTCTACCAACTGTAAGGAAATCTTTTCCTTAACTACCCCTCCAATCTTCACCACTACTAGCTCTACCCCTTGGCTAATATTAGAAACAAGTTGCATGATGTTAGAGAGAGTTGGGGAAAAAAGGGGGGAGGGGAATAGCTACATTAATCTGAAAATATAGTGATAATGCTGTGGGAATGTGAATGCATTGCCTCTTACGCTTGGTTTAAAGAATTGTATAGAAACATTAGCTCCTACTAAACCAGGCCACTGGGTAAGAATAGAGTGACTGTCTCTGGAGAGGTGGGTGGAGGGTGAATGTGTGTGTGTGTGTAATTTTACTGTCTCTATAAAATTCTTAACGGTTTTGGTTTTGTATTAAAAAATAAATGTTGGTATGCTAACTTAAAAAAAAACTGTTTCCTGAGTTATTTTGTATTTATAAACATATATAAAATTTCCTGGCCCTCCCTACATGAATACAAAACAACAGAATAACTCAGGAAACAGTCGAAAACTGCCGGCTGCATAGCAAAAAAATAAGAAAATGTACAATAAATAAACATCGATACATTATCTTAGAAGGGGTGTTGAATATCAACATAAAAATTTCACTTGTTCTTGAAAAAACTTAAATTTCCAAACGTCTGATTTTTCTGCAAGACCTGTCGGGTAGCTAGCGCCATCTACGGTTGCTGTGGTTTATCTGTTCTTGTTGACGCGGATGGATACTTTGGTTGGCCACCTGACAAACTGGCACAAGAAGTTGTATGATCATGGCCGCCATTCCTTCTAAAGAGTGACGGCTCCCTCGCGCTGAGGGAGTTTTTTTTTACACTGATACATGTGAGGTATTGTTTATTCTTTTGCGTTATTGTGGTTTGAGAAGAATGGCAAGAAAAGGAAGTACATGTTTGACTGTTGTGCAAAAATAAATAAATGTAAGGGAAAGGGAGGAAACACTTTTAAAAAATGGATGTTAGCTCAAAGCTATGTAATTTATTTCAGCACCGCGTCTTACTACCTGTTCTGGTTATACACCAAAGTCATTTAATATATAGTAATAATAATAATAGCTAAAATAGTGGTTCTAGGTTTGTATAATAAAATTATAAAAAAGGGTACTAACTAAAATCTAAAGAAAATCCTTTTATAACATGATATAATTTTTCTGCATTTTTTTAGCACAGCGTTTCACTACCCGTTAGTGTAATTATTACATACGCGTATAACCCAAATAGTTGAGGGATTAGGAAGGTTTAATTTAGATTAATTGCACCCTCATTTGCATGGAGGGAAAGTGGGGAAACCATTGAGGGAAAACCACCTTCGATGCACTTGACCAGGATCGAACCTCGATCTCCCCACCTACGGCAGTCGTAAAAATACGAGATTAGCGCGTTAGACCATGTGGCCACCGAAACGGGTCTTCATTTTATTCAGAGGTTACAAAGAGTAATGTTGCAGATAAATAAGCATTCAAATATAATCATACTTACAAAATTCAAATGATTGAAAAATAAGTGTTTTGATTTTGTTAGTAGCTACAGACTACTGTAACTATACAAATTGACTGGCTGGAGTTGGGGTCGATCGGTAATGATATCAGTCTGTAGCATTGTCTGAAAAATATATATGAAGAAAGCCTACCTTGCTCTATTGTTCCACCCGTTTGCGTGTTATTAGCTAACATGAGGCAGGTAGCTATTTTCCTCACCATCACCACAATATCACGCAGCTGTTAACTCCTGACACATTGAGATCCTCAGACAAAACACACACAATATACAATTTAATTTGTTTGCAACCAAATTATAATATTCATATCAGCAAAACTACTGTTTCATTTCGGGATATCTGTTTTCCGCCATCTCAAACCATAAAAAAAACTCACTATGGTACAATTATTAATGTTGCTACCAGAACACGGGGACCAGCCTCCACGCCAACACTACGCGCAGCCTCGTTAGTCGACCTTTGCTAGCGATATTCCACTCGTGTCCAATTCACAAAACCATAATTATTAAATTGAATTACATAAGCATTAAGATAAACCCATAAACTAATTACAACTTACCCTGCTATTGTTACTCAAAGTTCGGGCATAAAACAATAACATTCCTGACTTAACGATTATAGTATTGTGCTTTAGAAGATCGTGTATAATATCTTTATAAATTAACAAAAGTAAGATAGTAACAATGTAGCGTTGGGGGTGAGGGAAGAGGGGTAGGAAGACCTTGGAAGCTACGAATAATTCCATCTTCTTTTGCTGCGATGGCAGCATAATGCAGAAATTAGAAATTATTAGCTTAGATATTTGTCACATGTTCACATCCAGCTTGATAGAGGGTGCTGTCAATTGATTACTTACAAATGCCCCCAACAAGTTTGCATGTCTTAAAGTCAACTTATCGTTCTCCAATGCTCAATAGGGGCAGTCTACAATTTCTTTTCTTTCAAAGTAGAGTTGTCCACCAATGCTTTGCAGTTTATATCTTAAGGCGGCCTTACACCGGGGCAACAAGAGGCAATATGTAGCATGCTTCCTTTGTCGCATGCGACCTTTCTACAAAAGTTGCTTGGTGCCACGTGTTGCTACCTTTCCACCAGCAGTGGGTTCAGAGGTAACAAAACAGGTGGTTTGGTGTATTGTTTGTTGTATTCCGTACCCCTATTTTGAGTTTTTTTTATTGTTTCTAGTACTTAGTTTCAGTGTTTCGAGATGGATTATTCAAATGAGAAAAAACAAGTTTAATGACGAGTATAGGAGTCATGACATACTTTGGATCACCGATTAGTTGATTATAAAAACAAAAAGAAGGTGGCTATTTTTTAAAACTTGTCGGAGAGCTATCAATTGTATAGTGCAAACTAATATCCATATTAAAAAATCTGAAGTAATTGAATTGCATGTTGTAATAATCAATTTATCAGATTGGAATGAAATATTACAATAAATTGGTTAATAAATCCCTTTTTAAATGATTTTAAGGTAAAAGTAAAATTAGAATGTCTTTCAACTTGTTTTCACGAATGCATACTAATTGTAACTTGAGTGATGTTCATGGTGAATAAACATATGTGAATTATTGGGAGATAGTTATAGTTAATGTAATATCTTATTCGAATATTCAAGACAATTCAATAAATAGATAAGCATTTTTATAATGAATGAGACGTTCCAAATTTAAAGAAGAAAATAAATAATTCTCTTTTGTGGCCAATTTCATCACGAATCCAAAGGTCAGACAAAAACTATTACTGAACAATCACAACTAGTTGTGATACTAAATCTTGTTGGGATAAATTTCGTCCTACAAACACTTGTCTGTTCCACCCCCTTCTTCACCTCCTCCGACCTCTTCGGCAAGAATAAAATAGGCCGCGGCTGCATTTGTCGTTATGTATGACATATTTTAGCAGAATGGCAATTGGAAACGGAGGCAATTTTGTTGCTTTGATGCAGATGCTTTGTAGCATGCTACAGAAATTGCAAGGAGCTGTGTTCTCCGACATACAACACTGAGTCAACATGTTGTCTCTTGTTGCCTTGGTGTAAGGCCGCCTTTACACGTGTGAGCTGAGCCTCACTCCGACAAACCAATAGGTAGGAAACGAATCTCAATGATGTAGCTTTTAGGTTGAATATGGTCATTATGTTGAATGTGCCCACTAGAAACTCGGTGGATATGTTTTCAGTGAGAAACTGTTTTGTATGCAGTAACATATCAGGGCTGGGCTTGCTGTGGGAAGTTTTGATGATATCATAACGAGACCTCTCACACTGGGGTCGCCCCATTAGATTGGAGGCCTGCAGAACGTCTTAGAATTTTGGGGTCAATGAAGGGGCCAGTCCAGGTGTGGGCCAGTGAACAAAAGAGCTTATTGTCAAGTGTGATATGCTACGTACAAATCCACCAACTGTGTTCTGTGAATGACCCGATATCGTTTATCCCCAACTGAACCATTTCATCAGGTGTCGAAATAGACACAAGCCAGACTCTGTTCATATACACCACTCCAATTTGCTTAGTGCCTCTTCCCTCTACATTAACGGGAATAGTACTTTTCATGCCCAAAATGAGCCCTGACTATGGCCTAGCTTGTCGCCCATAGTCGTACACATTGGGGTTCACCACCTCCTTTTTCAGTAATTAGTCTACCATTCCATGATGATAGGGTCAAATATCGTACTCTTCAAGGCCACTCTTTCTCCTTAGCTTGAGGTTCTGTGCAAATGAACTCTGGCTGTGTTCCCAGACACACTCTTTTTATCTTCACAGGAACGGCTCCCTCAAACGGTTTTCTCATCTGTGGCCTTATTCTATAGCACTGGGACTTCCTCTTGGTAGCTTAGATCCTCCTCCATAACCCCCTCGACAAATCGATTAGTCCTGACCACTGGATCGATCTTGGTGGGTGACCACCTATGAGGATCCTCCTTTAAAGTCTCGTAGTGCAGTTTTATAGGCTGGGCCGGTCTTCCCGCTAAAGATTTGCTAGAGTTCTCTAGCTCCTAAATTAACCTTTCACTACTTGCCTGCAAGATCCAATTTATTTCAGTATTTATTGACTCATTGTTGGCCTCCAATTTGGCTAAAGTGACTCTTGGTTGTCGTGTATACCACTCAATATAGCCAGCGTCAGCCTGGCTTATCTTCAGACCCTTGGTTAATATTTCATAGGTTCCCCCATAACCATTATCGATCCAATGTAGTTTTATTATCACAAAATTTAAAAATAAATTACTAAAGACAAACATTTTTTTAGTGTTGTTTCCCATAAGTATGATACACCCCTATCAAACAAAATTAGGGTTGACAGGAGAATAACATCCATTCTAATATAATCAAATATATTTTTCTATTGCACTTACACAAACTAAGCTTAAAAATGCCTAACTTAACTGTAAAAATTAAAACTGAATACAAATACTCAGCTAATCGAAATAAGTTCAGTTCACACAGTTATAAATAAATACAAATGTATAATCTAGTAGCATGTAAAAGAAAAAAGGAAAACATAATACATCCCTTTAACTGTAGCAAGGATATATTTATCAATTAATCATTAAAAAGTTTTTAGCTCTGGATAATATTATAAATATTACAATTGAGTAATAAAATACATGTTTTTAAAGCAGTTTAAGAATGTATTACAATGATGTGAAAAGTTATGTAGCATGTTAAACCTTCTGTTTAACATGTACAGTAAAAATACCATAAATATATATAACACAATGAATGCAAGAGCTAATATATTCTAATAATGTGTGACATATTAACTCACGGTGGATTTATGTTACCAGGAAACGCCTAAACTCCAGGAAAACTGCCCAAGATGACTTTGCCGGGACCGTCAGCTAAATGTCTTACTCACAAGCCCCGCTTCAAAAAAAATGGCTGAGATGTGGTTGCCACACCATCAAAGATTGGATTTAGTATGCATACCGGAACCCTATACCCTGAGAGGGAACGTTCCATACATGCCAGTGGTTACAAGAGTTGCCGTAAGCGGGGAAGTGCTGATGAGTGCCATAGTGATATTGAATCTAGACATTGCGGTGACAAAGATAACACAATTATGTAACCAGTGGGTAACGTGTGTGGAGCTGGGTACTGGTGAAGGCAGTATTGTGGTGATGAACCTATATTTTCAATTCAGGCACCCGATAGAGCCATATTTAGACCATTTAGAGGAGGTTTGCAGGCTATATGCGGGGGAACCACTTATAATTACTGCTGACGCCAATGCTAAGCCTCCCATGTGGCATAGTCGGGTTGCGATCAGAAGAGATAGAAGGAACGATGCAGGAATACCTTGTAGAAGAGGGCAAGCCCTCGAAGAATTCATCTATGGGCATGAACTGGAGGTTGCAAACCAGCCGGATAACCCTCCAACATATAGGGGGAGAGCTGGGGTATCTACTAACATCGACGTCACTTTGTGCAGCGCTAGTGCTATGGCCGTGGTTGGAGGATGGAGGGTAATCGATAACGCTACAGTTAGTGATCACAATCTGATCGTATTTGACATTGCCGGGGGAAGGGTAGTGGATAGAAATGAAGGAGGGGAAAGGGTGAGGTATGACATGAGCAGAGCAAACTGGGAAAGGATGAGAAGGGAACTAATACTACCTAACCAGGTTGAAACTGGTGACAATGTCAATGTTAAAGCGAAAGAACTATCGTCGGCCCTGCAGAATGCGATGATAAAATCCATTTCAGTAATCAAAGGAGATACCAAGGTTGGGAACAAACCATGGAACAATAAACTGCAGGGACTTCGTGCAAGGACAAGGAGATCTCGTAAGAGATATTGAAGGTGCCGGGACCCAGTTGACCGAGTGGTGTTGCTTAACATATATAGAGAAAGGAAAAAGGAGTTCGAGGAAGGGATAACAGAGGAGAAAAGGAAGAGCTGGGAGAAATATGTAAAGGAGGAAATTCAGCGAGGGCCATGGGGCATTCCATTTAAGATAGCATTAGGGAAGATCAGACCACCCATGATGTTATCTACACTGAGGAGAGGGGATGGTAGTACCATGAGGAACTGGGAGGAATCTGCCTCGCTACTAATGGATACGTTGTTACCAAATGATGATGAGGAGGAGGACACGGAGGAACAAAGAGCGTTAAGAGAGTACATGATCCGTGATGAATATGCGAATGAGGAGCAGGTGGATCTGGTTAGTCAGGAAGAGGTTGTCAGTACCATTGCTCGGATGGGGTAGAAGAAGGCACCTGGACCGGGCGGAATAAAGGTCAAGTTGCTACAAAAGATGGCTGACATCATAGCTCCCTACCTTGCAGGCCTGTTGAGTAAATGCCTCGCTCAGTGAAGAATCCCGAACACCTGGAAGCAGAGTGAGGTAGTTGTGCTGAGCAAGGTGGAAGATAAGGATCCACTTCTACCGAAGTCATATAGACCCATCTGCCTATTGAACACATGTGGAAAATTACAAGAGAAAATATTATGTGAAAGGCTCCAAGTAGGATGAGGATGGGCATGCATCAGCAGCAGTATGGCTTTAGAAGGGGTAGATCGACAGAGGATGCCATCTGTGGAGCAATGGAGCTGATCGACAGAGGATGCCATCTGTGGAGCAATGGAGCTGATCGACAGAGGATGCCATCTGTGGAGCAATGGAGCTGATCGACTCTGCTACCGAAAAGTATGTCGTGGGTATATTCGTGTACATATTGGGGGCGTTCGATAACCTATGGTGGCCGGTGTTATTCAGTCAGTTAAGGGAACTACAGTGTCCGGGGAATATATACAGAAGTCTGAAGGACTACTGCCGGAATAGGTACGCCACCCTGAGGTGTCCGGGGTATAGAGTACAGAAGAAGTTAACTAAGGGGTGTCCCCAGGGGTCGGTATGTGGGCCGATCTTCTGGGATATTGGACTTGAACCGGGGTTACGGGGGCTTGAGCAGATACCGGAAACACATGGGTTAGTCGCCTTCGCGGACAACCTTCTAATAGTGGTAGAAGGCAAATCAAGGAAAAGTCTAGAGGAAGGAGCTAATGCGATGCTCGAAGGACTAGGAAAGTGGTGCAAAAGTGTCAAACTAAGAATGGCACCGGCGAAGACGACCTACATGTTGTCGAGGGGGGAAATGCTGAGGGATCCGTTGATTAAGGTGGAGGGACGTAACCTAAGGAGATGCCGAACGGTCAGATATCTGGGTGTCACTATAGATGAAAACAGGAACTTCACGGCACACATAGAGGAAGTGACGGGGAGAGCACAGAAGATCATTAACAAGATTGTAAGCATAGGGCAGAGGAGGTTTCACCTGCGTATGCGAACACTCAAGTTATACCATCAGGTGATCCTTCTCTCTATTGTGGGCTATGGGGCGTGTGTCTGCGCCCATAGGTTAAATAACGTCGTGCCGGCAAGGGCTGTCCGGAGTATATAGAGGAATGTCATAATAATACTCTCGGGAGCCTACCGGACAGTGGCGACGGACACGCTGTGCGTGGCCCTGGGTGTATGGCCATTGGACCACCTGATTAGAAAGAGGGCAGTAGGATATTGGTTAAGGAAGAACAACCTGGATAGGGTAAGGTTACTCACCTCACCGGAAGTGTAAACATCTGTAGATGCAGAGATTTCTCTGCTGATGGAATGGCAAAGACGCTTGGAGGGCAGTGAGACCGAAAGGAGAACCTATCAACTCTTTCCCAATGTGGTCGAAAGGGTTGATAATGAACATCTGGAGCCATTACCGGGTCCAGTCCAGTTCATCACGGGGAAAGGACCGTACCCGGTGTCTTTGTGGAGGATGGGATTGGCTGAATCTGACTTATGTGGATGTGGTGAGGTGGGAACCCCGGAACACGCGGTACTAGAGTGCGCCCGTACGCTTGAGCAAAGAAGACCCAACCAACTGGAAATACAAGGAAGGTTGGTAGGAGGTGTTCTGAGAGACCCCAACCACTGGGGATTCTTGGACAGGCTAGTAATGGAAGCCACAGAGAGGGCAAAGACAGAATACATACAGGCGTTAAGAGAAAGGCGAGGACTGAGACAGGGGGAGAACAGACAGAGAGATAGAAACGGAAGGGAAGGAGGAACTAGTGACAGTGGAAGCGACAGTGACTCTGACAATGATCACAGTGAAAGCGACAGTGACTCTGACAATAATAGGGGTAGTAATGACAGTGGACACATAGACACGGAGCGCGGGACTGGGACGGACGGTAGTGTGGTCTCAGCGGGGAGTGAATAAGGTAAAGGGTGGGGTTACCCAGAGGGAATGACAGAAGCAACCCTAAAGTGGAATGTGGCAGGATGCCGGGATGTTGTAAACACATACTTGGTAGGACTGGGAGTCCAGGTCAGCTGATGGATCCGGAAGAATGCTGTGGTAACCATGGTATTCAGAAGGATCATTCTTCCAGCTGAGCACAGGAAGGGCAGAGGTGAGCTGGAACCGACGCCGAGGAGAACCCCGTGACTGGAGATTTCCCTCCTTGAGAACAAGAAGACGGGATCAGGTCAGCCCTCTTGTACCGTCGGGGCATTCGGGTCATCCCGGAGTGGTTAAGCTTTTCATTAGATTTAGTTAGTCTAAGCTAGGTTAAGATTAGTATAGGAGGGAAGGAAGGGAGGGAAGTAGGAAGGGTCTAGGTTAGTAGAAATAAATTTACGAAGAGAAATAGGGCAGGAAAGTGTTTGAGCTAAGGAGTGGACGGAGCGCCAACTCCGATAGGGCGTCTCCCCAGGTTGCGGATAGGGGGATTCTCATTGCCGCCGCTTGGAGCCACGACTCTGAAAACATGGTCCCAGGAGGTCATGGAGCTAAGCGGTGGCAAGGGGTACCGGAGGCGTAAAATACCTGGGGTGGACCAACTGGAATGGGTAAATTTATTTCTAAAATGGGTAGGCTAGGTGGCAAACCTGTTAGTTCTTAGATATAATCGTAAACTCGATGATTAGGGTAATCTTAAAGGAAGACAGGGGATGAAATGGCCTGGATTTAAAATTTAAAGATGCCAGGCCATGAACGGCATGGAAAAAAACCCCATCAAAGAGTGCTAGGGTCATTCAGCGCAATTTTGCAACTTAACCCCCTTCCCCCTTTAGATGTCCAAATACAAACCTGTCCTCGAGTTAGTCAATTCTATTATTATATAAGCATCATTCCTCGTGTCACACACACACACACACATTTTTTTTTCTATTTAATCAATTTGACAGAGGTAGAACTAGGACATAACTCTACATCGCTGAAGAAACTTCTGTCGACTACAATATGTCAGGCGTCGGTTTCTCCACCTCGTCGCAGATGAAGCCTCATCTGAGATTTTAAGTATTTGAAAGTTACAATCTGAATTAGATTTGTAACACCTGTTTAACCATCAAATTATCTGACTTTCTGTGTCCATCATAGTTTTTTGTGTCAGATTATCTGACTTTCTATGTCCATCAGACGTAAGTTTTTGTGTCCGGATGTCTGACTTTATTTTCTATGTGCTTAAGACAGAGAGTTGTTTGTCAAAATTATGACATGTTTTCTTATACCCTTATGGCGTAGTTTAGAATGAAGGGTTTAATGCTCTATTTAACATGGTCCATATACTTTATTTACTATGTCAGTGTGCCTGACTTCTTTTTCTAAGTCTCTGAGACATAGTTTTATATATTAGAGAATAATAATGACTCCCTAAACAATATGACCATGTTTAGGATCTCTCAATAATGAAAATCAGGTTATTTAACGTTTTCGTTAATGAACTAGCTAGGAAAGTGGCTAGAGCAGTCACTATTAGTTCTTTTTAGTGTATCTATTCACCGTGCGCAGCCTGTGGGAGCATTACTAGGTCGTAATAGTGGCCTGCTGGGATAGTATATTTGTTTCCGGCCCCTTTAGGTGCAGTTTGTATCAAGTAAAATAAATATTGTTTGTACTATTTATTGTTTGCCAAAGAATGGGTTCAAGTATAAATATACTATTGAATGTCCAAGCAATACTTATTAGGAATTGACCGGCCATAGTAATTTAACCGCATTGATGCCTGATAGTTTACCATTTACTATTTGTAATATGCTAGTTCCTCTCCAAGGAGATTATTCTTAGGTTTTTGTAACTCTTTATGGAGGCGACTCAAGCTAGCTAGCTTAAATAACCATCCTCATAGTGGGTATAAAATTAGGATTAAATATCCCTTGTTTTCATTCACTATAATATCACTATTATTCACGAATAGATCTGTCAGGTCTTAGTCTGGGATTAGCTAGGCTGTATTGTCTATGTATTGTGACTTAACCTTATATTATTATTTGTTGCCTATCTTTGACTGCCGCTGTGTTGAGGCAGAAGCTCCTTTGTAGGAGAATGAGTGTTGATCCTTATTTTTAGAGTTACTAAACTAAACTACATGTTCAATCTTACTTCTGTTAGTTCCCAGTCATCAAGGAACTTATTTATATTCCTGCCTATCTGGAAGTATATTACTAATGATAACTAATAAATAAAGTTATCTTTAATAACAATGGACTGTTTAGTCTAATTTCAATTTAAAATGAATGTAATTCTATTTCTTTTGTCTACATTTAATTAGACTGATTTGTTAAAAATATATATTTCTCTTATGTCTCATTCTTCTCAAAACTTCCTTATTTAACTTTGTTTGTAATTTTAATCTTCACTTCAAATTGATCAGAGAAACGAGGATACAGCTATACTTTTAGCGCTCTAACAATACATTTTGAAATTTTTTAGTTGATTTATATAATCGCAGACGCTAACAGTAAAAATTAAAATTTTATAGTTATTGAACAAAAGCATCCAACAATTCTGGAAGAAAGCATTGAAAGAAAGAATAACGTTTTATTGTCAAAGTAATAACTTAAGCTCTTCATTAGATACAACTATTTCATCTATTCTTCATATTTATTGATATCGTGAAAATAGTGTTTTTCAACATATATTAACAAGAGTTGAAACAAAAAAAAAAAATTGGCTAAGAGATATCTTAGTCTATTTTTGAGAACTTAAAGCTTAGGAAAAAAAAAAATTCTCACACACTTCGGCCCGTATGCAAGAACGAGTAGGAGAAACTGCAGAGAAGCAGAAAAGGCGGAGGACGGTTGATTTGCTTGCAAGGACGAGCGCGCGTGCGCGCGCTTGAGAATACTCGAAGGTAGGTCCCGACCAACTTTCTCTGTTAATACACAGGGCTACTCCGGTGCGGCGCGCATGAGCAAAATAGAGATGTCACACATCTGTTATTGTTTTGTGTTGTCAAGAAAATATGGCACTCCATGACTACCGGATTGTCGCGTATTTAGACGTTATCGACGACTATTAACGATATTAAATTATTAATTTTATCAATACTATCCATATTTGGAAGTGTAGGCCTACCCACATAAGGGTGGAGAAATGGAGAGTCACTAGAAAAAGCATTCAAAGTACACTCGTTTGGGATTTTAACCTTGGATTTCCCCATCAATGATTAAATGTGATTTAAAGTTCAACAGATATATATTACCCGTACGTTAAATTGAACCAACCTTAAAATATTAGATAAACGCACAACATTATTGAGGTGTGTAAAAATAATCATATTGACTTGTATGTGTTAAAGAAATAAATAAATATCCGAATTATTTTCTTTCTCGCTCATAAACATGAAAACCACTCTTATATATATCTATCCAATTATACCTTATAAGTTAATGGTCAAGTCATTGATTTCTATAATCTAGATTCTGCACACCATTGTGTGAGAGAAAATAAACTTTAGGGTATTTCTTTATCTCTTTCACATATTCAAGACAATGTGTAATATTGATCTCGTTCGCTAATTTGTATGAACATATGATAAACATCAGTTTATGTGATAGTTAAATGAAATATATGAGTTAATAAATGGTATAAACAACATAAACAAGTTCAAAACTTATGACTTGATTTTTTTACAATCTTATTCTGAAACCAATATTCAAGCTAAAAGCCAACTTTAAATATATTATAGCTTTAGCAGAATGTAAACCACCTGTGGGATAGCTAGATATTTTTATCATGTCAAAGATTTTACTCGTATTTGTACACATTTACTTGTGTAACTGAATTGTATATCCTTTAATGCAAATGTTTACTCACCAAAATGTTGTATAAACCTTAACTATTTTCAAAAAATAACAGTGCTATGCACAATATACATAATTTAACACAAGAACATTGAAAAAACTCTTACATCTGTCCCCTCAGGATCAAGCAGACGACAAACTTCAGTGTCATTCTTTGTTCATTTGCAAGGGAAAACAAATATTGAGCTGTACTGTATTGTTTAACTTTAGGTGAATTTAATTTTGTTGAGTTTGAAGTCTGTATTTACAAATAGCCAACAGCTATAGATGGGACAAACACAAACAGTGATTTTATAATATCAAGGAATAACAGTGACTGTGGTTTTAAAATATCGGTGATTTTTAAATGTGAATGGTATTCAAAGTGTTTTGATGGACCGATATTATTTCACTTTCCAAACACGGTCAAAGCTAGTATTTTGCTGCTCTCAGAGTAGGCGTGTACAATCGAGTATAGAGTATTTATGAATATTGACTACTGGGTATTTAGTATTTACTCGAATAGTCCCATGAGTATCGGTTGGAAGGAAACTAATTATATGGGTGTTTGGCGGTTTGCAATGGAATTCGATACTTAAAGGCCTAACATGAACTCTTCCTGTCGGCACTGACATTGACAATCAACATACAGCTACCTAATCTCCAGGTTTAATCTGGGTTTCATGTTGCCTGACTAATGTACAGTCAATACAATGCAAAAGTATGCGTTTTAAGATGTTTCATACAGTTGATAAAAAGAGAAAACAAAATATGTTATTTAATATTTTATAGTGAAATGTTATGTAATTTGGCTTAAATTTGTAGTTGCATGCACCCTACATGTTCAACATGCCTGCTTTAAAACTATACAAAAGTATAGTTCATTTGAAGTTTATTTTGTACATAAAACAAGGGAAATGTATATACCTATGAGAGGAAATTAATGTTCTTAAATAGTAAAATTTTCAATAAACGAAATAGAAAAGAACACAATAAATTTCACAAATTAATTATGTTCATAAAAATGCAGTTAAGCATTAAAATAAAATGCAGTTTACGTTAATAAATTTTATAACCACTGACATACATTTTATATTTTTATAACATTCCTGTTTGGGAATTCATTTAAATGACTTTTGACCAAACCCTTCCTTCACCTCTGACAAGACATCTTGTGAATGTGGGGAATGCCAGGCCACCACCGTGGTTCGGATTCCACGTTAAACTGTAGGTCCTCCATTTCATCTCACAATCACCCTACCATTACACATTAGTGTAAGTGCGTATAACCCGAACGGGTATTAAAGACGCGGTGCTAATAATAATAATAATAATAATAAATGACTTCTTTGAAGTTCAAATTAGAAACCAAGCCATGTTCTCTAGCCAGTAAGGATAGCCAATTCAAACGTAGCTGACTCATTGATGCTCTTTGCGAGGTCTTCAACACATTGCCAAGTTTACCTACTAAGGCTCTTTCTGCTGAAGCAACAGTAAGGGGAAGTGTACAAAAAATACGGAATATAATTCAAACATTCATGAATCCAAATGTTTCTCACATACGTATCAAATTAGCACTTTCAAAGGGCCAACTTCAATTTTAAATTCAAACACAACAGAAGAAATAATACTCCTTAAATGCACAATTTTATCTTTTAAAGCAATTGATATCACTTTTAAGCTTTCATATTAGAGCTTCAGCCTTCACCTTCAGATCTTTATCATCTAAAGAATTGCACTGAAAAGCTCACAAAAAGAATTTGCTGTTCTAAATCTGTCTTTTAATTTCTGTTAAAAGACACCTGACACCCTGCAAATTACATAAGTTTTTAACTTATCTTCAGCAGTTAATTGTTGGTCTGCATCTGGTTTTGCTACACTGTGTAGACAATTGCTTTTTTTGTGGAAAATTGGTGGCATTTCCATTTATTGTGTAACTAAACATGACTCTTGTATATCTGCCCACGAATCTCTCAACTTTGGCATTTCCTGCTATAGGTCTTTTATGAGATTGGCTTCAACTTCAACGGATATTCCTTGATCTTGAATAATAACACTTCGTTAATCAATTAAAGAAAGAACTTTATACCAAAATACTACCATGACAAGTCCCTCAAAAGAAGAAAAATATTTCTTCAAGCCCACAACAGTGATGATTATTTTTGGTTGTAACCTGTTGTTGCAGTACATAGTTCACTGCTTTGAGTATCCATGGGTAGTGCTTCACTATGAGAAGAACAGCGTCTACATGCTCACTCCTTCAAGTTTCAGATTAAAAAAAAAAAGATAAAGGCACATGTTCTTTTAAAATGTCCTATATTGCACAACTATGTGAAAAGAAAAATTATACTTTCCACATTACTTAAAATATCAAAACTTCTGGGAATATTTTAACAACATTGACACACTTATGGCTTGTTGGCTGCTCACTTCTCGGGATCCACTCGTGGCTAATGTAGTCATGCATAACCAATGTAAGCTAAATATTAACCAGTCTGCTTTGATGGTGACAGCGTGATTATCATCACCATTATTTTACAATAATTTATTTTTACAGTTAAAAAGTTGTAGACGTACAAGTTATTTTCTAAAGTCATATAATTTTCATTAAAACAATAAACGGTCAATTTTCCACAAAATTAGGCTCAAATATGTAGACTACTGTATAAAGTAGGGAGAACAAGTTCTAACACCTGCAATTATAATGACTATACACACCAACCCTGGCCTCCGACCATTTGGGGAGCCTGAACAAACCTTTAAACACTTTCGTGGGATCTCAAAAGATGGTCTGTAAGATCAGACACAATGAGAATGTTTTGAACACTTTACTGCACATTTTACACTTAGCAGTAGCCAGCTCAGCTTTGTGTCTGAATGTTTTGAACACTTTACTGCACATTTTACACTTAGCAGTAGCCAGCTCAGCTTTGTGTCTTTCAAATAACTCCATGCATCTGAAGTTTTTGAACTATAACAAGAGGTATGGTGAACAATAAAGTAAAAGAAAGTAAAACTGATCTGTCAGGTTGATGAAAGATAAATTCCACATCAAAATAACTCTGTGAAAGAGTAGGTTTCAGAACACGGAGTTCCATGGAAAAATTAATTAGATGAAGTAAAGGTACCATTTAGTTATGAGAATTAGGTACTCAAGCTCAGGAGTGACACTATCAATGGTGTACAATTGTGAAGACTATCAATAGTTTCCCAGCCCTAGAGTAATTAGTAAATGATTGTTTGCACCTTGTTTTAAGTTGATCTATGGTATGTACTCTGCAACGACCATGCTTTTCTCTCCTTCACAATAGACAAATTTCCTATATCTAGCTAGTTTATCTAATCTTCTTATATGATCTAAAACACTATTGCACATCCACTAAACTAGGATTTAACATCTAGCAAACTCCCACAAGCTTCCAAACTAGAATTACACTTAAAATGTGGTAAAGATCCAAATGGACACACCCAACGTAAGTCATATACCTATTAAATTAAAGTAATTCTATATTTTAAGGCCGCCTAGTGTATAAATATATTAATAGGACTTATGAAAGCTAACTTAACTTAACCTTCAATACAGTAATTACTCGGCTGACTTATTCTAACCTTTTATACCATCACATTCACTAATAAATTATCATCTTTATTAATATTCCATCGGTCCCAGCACAGATTTATCTGATTACCAAACCCTCCCTTCACCTTTGACAAGACATCTTGTGAATGTGAGGAATGCCAGGCCTCCACCGTGGTTCGGATCCCACGTTAAACTCTAGGTACTACTACTACTACTACCACCACTACTACCACTACTACCACTACTACCACTACTACCACTACTACCACCACCACTACCACCACTACTACTACTACTACTACTACTACTACTACAAG
>CABEEJ010000008.1:508385-521753 GCA_901482245.1 Timema douglasi | reverse complement strand
ACACACACACACACACACACACACACACATATATATATATATAATGCATATAAATAATAAAATAATAATGTGAATGATGATGATAATCACTATGATTACTTATATTAATAATAGTATTTATTATGATTAATTTATAATTATAAATACTCTTAATAGTATTTTACTTTGCCATATGCTGGGTAAGAAAGGGATCCCAAAACCGACCATTTGATGACTAGCCAAGTTTTTGGTTGTCACCTCTAAATAGAAGAGTCCCTTTCAGCTAGAAATTTTACTACGGAGACAACTTTTGTTTAACGCCTCACCAATATCTTACCTCATGTTCATGCTGTGATAACACTAGAGACTCAATTGAAGATTTTTTTCTTCTTTGTGAGTAAGGTGTACATATTTTTCCTGTGATTACTTGACTGCTCATTCTGTTTGACCATGTCTATTGTGTATTTCCAATCTTTGAACCCTTTTGAGTTTGAAAAAGAGTGTTTATTCTCAGGTTGAAATAGCTAACACAGACACAAAATTAACGATCAGTCTCTTTAAAACCATTCTCAATTGGGTAGTATGCAACTAAATAATTTTACTTATAGGCTATGTTTGCAGTCATTATACTGTCACTCAGATTTTGAAAAGTTAGCATGCAAATTCTGTTTGTTCCAGAATGTATAGTTGTATTAATTACACCCTCTTCTTTTTATTTTCCAAGAGGTAGGATCATCTAACACAAATAAGTGTTCATTGTTTACTTTTTTAATATCGTCACCCGCCTCGATGGTGTAGTTAGCTAACACACTAGTTTCATGTTGAGCTAGACTACCGAGGACGAGGAGATCAAGGCTAGAATCTTGGTCGGATGAACTGGGGTGGTTTTTCTTAAATGGTTTTCCACTCTCCCTCCACACAAATGTGAGTTTACTTGCTCTAAATTCAGCCTTTCCATATCCTAACCTATTAACATACAGTAGTTAGTACTAAAGCGTATAACCAGAATGGGTAGTAAGACATGGTGCTATAATTTTTTTAATATGGTCACTACTCCTTTTTTTCGCTTTATAACTGGTGACTTGAATAGGGTCACTGCCGAAAGTAGAAGGCATATTGTCACTAAAACTAGGACATTACATTTAGATTGAGATAAATCAAACTTTATGTTATAAAATGTCACTATTTTTGGTACCTTTTTTAGTATATTTTTAAATAAATTTTCTTCTTCACATGCATGCACCATGATAGCATCAACCCATTTGCAGAGGTGAGTCACACTGTCTCGCTCCCTCCCATCTCTTACCTACCATGCATAGCTCACAGCTCATATACACTCATTTCCACTTTCACTCGGCACTCCCGCTAAGACCACTGATAACCTTTTGAAGTATAAACTTGGTAGCATAGCAGGGGGCACATTTTCAAATAATCTGAGTTTCTAGGGCGCCATATCGTCTGAAATGCCTTGCTCCACTTAAGCCGGTGCCCCCAAGATCATGCGATCATGAGCATTTGCCCAGATTGTCTTTTGATAAAAACAGGCCGGCTTGTTAATGAACTCTAAATTTCTCATATTTCAACTACTTGCTCACTCCATGGAAAATATAAATGATTAAAACTAATATTTAATATACATTCAACTCTGGTTATAATGAACCTCTAGGAACTCAGATATTTGGTTCACTATGTCTGAAGTTCATTAAAACAAAGGGTTTAGAAAAATATCTGTAAGTAGTGGGTTAGTGACAAACAAAATAAGAGTTCAAATACAATCACTCTTTATTGAGATCTATTGATTAATCTTTAAAAAAAAAAGGTTATATGCTGCTGTTTATTGTATACTGTTTTGATTATAATATTTTCCAAATCTTTTTTTAGAGCTTTTGCTGTATCCACACTTGATTCCACAATCCATGCGTTCAAAAAACTAAACAGAGTAGAAAAGTATAAATTTTTTAGTTTCTTATACCCTCTCAAAGAAAGGGATTGGTGAAAACAATTACTAAATCGCCACAGACTGTCATTCATTGTCCTTTAACTCCTGCCTTATTAATACAACTCAGAAGACGGTCTTCATTTACTTGCCGCAGACAAAGGTATTAAAACTTAAGGCGGTTGGTCCATTTCATTTGGCGTGGAATTGCAGAGCCATGAGAACCAACGGCTATCTTTAAGAATTTTTATGGTTTTGCAATTTTCTTTTCAGAAATGGTTTGTTCAAGAATATAATAATGTTGATTAAGTTATACTTTTTATATACACACCTCCTCTATAATTTTAACGTTGATCAAATATCAATAATTTTGACATTTTTTAATAGAAAACTGCCAGCTGCATACCAAAAAATAAGAAAATGTAACACCTAAAAACATTGATACAATATCTTAGAAGAGGCATTGATAGTATTACTATAAAAATTTCACTCGTTCTCAAGAACACTGATATTTCCAAATGTATGGTTTTTCTGCAAGATCTATCTGGTAGCTAGCGCCGTCTACGGTTTCCGTGATCCATATTTTCTTGTTGGCTCGGAAGGATACTTTGGTTGGTTGTGAAGTCACGCCACGCCTTTCACCCTCCCACCCACCCACCCACCCACCATCCCAAAAATAGGTTTTAAATTTTCACTTGACAAGGCCAAGGGCCTTAAGCCAGGTCAATGAGTACAGTGAATGTTAAAGCTCAGTCCTCCCTCCTGCATTCCTTTTCCACATTCCATACTTTCAGTCAAGCTTTGTGCTGCCTAAACAATAACTTGGGTAGAAAATCAGTGTCTTCTAGTTTAAACAACCAAAAAGTTATTCTTTTAAAGAATTATGGTGTTAGAATGACATTTCTTATTGAAAGTTTCAATTTTTCTGTTCACTAAAACCGAAGTTGAGGGTTCATTAAAAACGAATTTTTTAACACACATTGAAATGTATGTGGGTTGAGACAAATGAATTAGGTTCATTGTAGCCGAATGTTCTCTACAATCGAGTTCACTAAAGTCAGAGTTGACTGTAATTACAAAATAGTTTGTTTAAAGTTTTCTTAAAGTTAAGTTTTCATAATTTACATTTATAATTCGATTTTTAACTGTTGAATAATATTTATTTTTTGAGCTATTTTAATATCACTCTTTTATTCAAACAAATTATACATTTTTACATACTAACTGTATTTTAAATTACCTTTCAACAATTGAATTACATTTTTGTAACCTATTATAGATTTTTTAATTATTAATAATTTGAATCATGTTTGTTTTTTATAGATTGATGCAAAACCTTCAGTGGATACAAAGGATAATATCTGTGATGAGATCCACAGCATTGCAGCACTACCATTTGAATATGTTGATGTACCAATAATTAAGCAAGAAGTTGAGGTTAGTGGTATATTTATGAATTAATAATTTATAAATTAATTATTTAATTTGATAGCTCAGTTATTTTTTTAATGCACAGGTTATTCATTTGCATAAGCTACGAAGTAGAGAAGAGTAGAATAGTTTTAATTGAAGTAGACTTGAAATATATCTGAGGAGGAGAAAACCACAATGATAGAGCACATGTAATAAAACCTTTGTTTGGCCTAACTCATATTAAGTCCTCACTTTTAATCATCACTGGCATATTTGTCTGTGTGGTGGTCGGTGTGGGGTCTTATTGTATGTTTTTTTTAGATAAACATAGTTTTTAACTTCTTAGAGCTTGACAAATTCACATCTTTATAATAAGTGATATTTATATTTATATAAAATTTCCATTAAACTTTTGATATTTTTATAGTAATTATTTAAATAATCCATTAGTTTTAGTATTTAAAAAAAATCAAATTACATCTCATCTATATACCAAACTTCCTCTACATATTTTAGATGCTCAAACTGTATCAAGTCTAATAAACTATGCCAATCACCAAATAAATCTAGAATTATTTATTTACTACTCTTGTGTCTTTAGAGTCAATTTATTCTAGTTTTTACTTAAATATTACATTACATTTATACCAAAGAGAATGATGAAAATGAAGTATATAAGAAAGAATACCGCTAGGAAGACCAAGAAAGAGATGAAAGGAATAGGTATCAGAAAGTAAACAAATGAAAGGAGAAGAAAATTGGAAGGATAGAGGAAGATGGTTTTACTAAATGGACCTGGCCACATGCTGGAAACGACGATGATAATGACTTAAACATCTCCATTATTGAGAAATAAGTAAGTTTTAAGTTAACCAACCACATGCACCAATGAAAATGAAAACGTGTAGAACTAAGGTTTTTAAATAATAAATATATTAACATATTATTAAAAGATCAATATTATTAAAATATTTAATATGTGTAATATATGCTTTAAATTCTTAGATATAGTCATCACACATACCTGAGTGATGCTGTAGTAAAAATTGTTTTGTTGAAATACTAATAAAATATACAAAAACACATTAAAATATATCTTGAAACCTGACGAAGTTGCCTCTGGTAGTGAAAGCTATTTATTTTTAATATGTTTTTGTGTTAGTTAGGGCTCTATTTAAACAATTTAAAATCCAGGATCACTTAGGTAAGTAGAGTGTTAGTTATTACTCCCAATATATACTTGATTTAGCTCGGTGCTCTATTCCAAATAATCCTTTTATTTAAAATTTAAGATAATAAATTACTTTCTCATTGCTAATAAATATTTGATTTATAAATTATTATGAACAATATTGTTCGACAAGTAACATTCTCCTATTCACTACTAATATTTCTAAAATCTTCCCTATAGATGTGTACAAATGTTGATTTCTTGTATCTTTTCACATTGGATATGTGTCAAATTTATTTAAAGCTATGTGTAAACTAGTTCAAGAACCTGATATATTCAACCCATTTTTACCGAACTAAAATTTAAGGTATTAACCTTACTTTTGAGATAAATATGATTAAAAATAATAAAAAATGATACAATTCTTCATCATCATCATCATCATCATTATTATTATTATTGTTATTGTTATTGGTGTTATTATTATTATTATTATTATTTTTAGGACCGCGTCTTACTACACATTCGGGTTTTACACACTTATGCTAATGTGTAATGGTAGGGTGATTGTTAGATGAAATGGGGGACCTACAGTTTAACGTGGGATCCGAACCATGGTGAAGGCCTGGCATTCCACACATTCACAAGTTGTGATTAATACACGTCTTGTCAAAGGTGAAGGAAGGGTTTGGCAATCAGACAAATCTGTGCCGGGACCTAGGATTGAACCCCAGATCGCCAGCACAGAAGTCTGACACCTTACCCCAATACTGCCAGGCAAATTCATTGTTAAATAGCATGTGTGTGAGCATATATATTCATGCCTTTGTATGTTTGTGTATATGTAAGAAGCACTATGTTCCTGGTTTGGTTTTGTTCGTCATAAAATAACTATTGTCAACACCACTTTGTTATAAATATTTGTAATTGATATAAGATTTATTTATTTTTAATTTAGAAAGAATATCTATTAGGTACACACTACTTGTGTGTAGTATTTATAATTCACTTGATAATTTTATAATCATTAGATAAACCAATTTAATCTAATCACATTCTCATTATATAAATAAAATAAAACTATTAAGTCAATTTATATAAGCAGACGTGGTGCTAAATTTAACTAGGTAACCAATATTAAACAGACTGATGACTAATATTATGTGTGTTTAATAGTATTTAAATTTCATATATAACAACACAAAGCAATTCTGATTTTGTTAAATAGGTTCAGATTAGACCAGTTCGAACCTAATTAATGTTTGAAATTTAAAATATGGATTTAGAAAAAATAATAGGAAACAAATCTTTCTACTTGTAATTTTTAGACTTTTTTCTTTTCTATTTTCATTCTTGAGGTCCTTAGTGGCTAGGTTTGAAAACATAAATTTGTTATTTGGTGACACATATCTAATTTAGCATACTGAAGGGTTACCACTTTAAATACATTATTTTTTACTAAAATATGTTCAAATTCAACACAAAGGGCTAAAATTTGAACATGATTTAATAAAAGTGTCCAAATTTGGAAAAATTCTTAAAGGATTTTCACCAAATTTGGTGTACATATTGGCTCTTTATTAAAATATATACTTATTTGACACTAAGCACCATGTTTAGCTGTGTTAATGAGAACACATGAAACACCAAAATGGCAAAATAAAAGCTCTGTGTGAACATACAACCAGATACAAACTTGTATAATATACTAATATCCTAGACCATCATTCAGCTCTAGAGCGGCTGATGTTATAATACAGACATTATTGACAGCAAATTTCAGTAGAGCAAATCCTTGTTCCGTCGCTATTATTGAGGTGGCCTATAAATTCCATCATTTGTGTGCTGTAGTGGTGTAAAAAGAGAACTGAAGGAATAAAACTCGGCCTGTGACAGTGTTCGGTTCAGAGGGGCACTTGGAATTACTCCTAAAGTAGTTGACCTAAAACAATTTGACCTAAAATTAATTTTGAATTAAAGAAAAAAGATATTTCTAAGTCTACCAAAAGTCAGTTGGTCTATCATTTGATCTAAAAATTACCTTTACATAAAGTAATTTTGCCTAAAGTCATTTAGCCTTAAATAAAAAGTCAATTCGCGGTCAAATTCCTGCGTTATTAACACAGTGATACTCTTTTTTAAATATAATATTAATATAACAGACCAGTGACATTGTAGCTTATAAACATTCACTAACTTATAAACTTGCAATAAAATTTGCTAGTGGACTTAATTGCAAGCCAGAATCTTGCAAGCCACTTGTTGAACCATAACTAATTTGGAAGTGTTTCTATTGTATTTTGAGTTTGTGTTTTATAAAATGCCATTCACTTGCTAGCGGCTGTGTTCTAAATTTTAAAATACTGGAAAGACAAATTACATTTCCAAGAATTGAGGCAGTTGGATACAAACACGCTATTGTACAAAACTTATACACAGAAGAAAACAATTGTTTTTGGTTTGAGAACAATAATATAAATCAAATGTATATTCTTAACAAAGTTAGATTGTATTTATTTTATGTCAGATTTTACTTTATTGATAAATTTAAAATTTCATTTCTTTTGTATGTTTATTTGTATTTCACTGTCTATAAAATTAATAAAAAATCCACTATTATAAATTGACCAAGATATCCATAAAACATTTGATAAAATCTCAATTAAAGCTTCCTTACAAGTATCTAAACAGTGAAACAAGAGCTTTGAAAAAATCATCTAAATTTAAGAAGATTTAGTTTGGAAATTATAACCAAAGACATTTTAGACTATTAATTCAGAATATGCTTTTCAAATAAGAATTTGCTGTACTAACATTTTCATAATTTAGTTTCGAAATTAAAAACCAATATATATCTTAATTATCTTTCATTATACTTGAAAAACTAATATTTACATATCAAGATTTTACTTCTTTTTTGTCATTTAAAAAAATATAATTGCAAGTTTTAAATTGTTTAGCTAAAATGAATTTTTTTGATCATAAAGAATATTAATATATATGAATATATATATATATTCATTCTTTACTTAATAAATAAATATTATATACCCAAAATCCTGCTGTCAATAAATGTAAAATATGGAATATACTTATTAATTTATCTGGTTGTTCTCTATGGCCTTGTTTATACTGCAAGCGATTTGCTTGGAGGTTAGAGGCCAGAGGCTTGTGTAGTGAGGGCGTGACCCGGACAAATACATGGTCTTTAATCTATGTGTGCATACTTGATGTGGCTCAAGAGTTACCGTGAGCCGAGCCTTCTAGGGAATCCACTAAGTGATTCAACTTGTCGAATAAAATCGCTCAGTAGCCAGGTGGCAACCGTTCACTGAACAACCACCGTGTTATATTTTATTTATAATACTGGATATTGATTAGCTAATTTGGGCTACATTCCAAAGAAGAGTATTGTGTGACTCCAGTGAAGTTCTTCACAAGAATGTGGGAGTACTTAAAAGGTTCTGGGGAGAAATATTTGAAGAATTAAACATTCCAGTTTGGTTAAAAGATTGTTTATGCACTGATTATCATTATTAAAGAATTAAATATTCCAGGTCAGTTAAAGTATTTTTGTTGTACACATTATTTAATATATGATAATTAAACATTATAAGTTAAATTATTTTTTGTTATATGTATTAATTATTAATATTAGACAAAATATTTTCTGGAAGAATGTAGTTGTTTTGTCAAAGAACACTTCCTACTCTGTTAAAGGAATTTAATATTCCCCTGACTCCAACAACATTATTCTGGAAATAATGTTGTAATGTGTGTGATTGTGATATACCCATATTTATTTTAGTTGCAAAACTTAAATACTGTAAGTAGAGTCCTTCCCTTCTTTCTCAAAAATGTAATTGTGTAATACACATCCTGCTTTTCGATTTTGTTAACTATAATAATGACCAAACTATTGTTTTGTTCTCTTTTGTTTTACTAACTAGTTATGTAATAATATGACATTAAACATTACTATTTTTAAATTGCTTCTCGTAAAAGAAAACTACCTCTGAGTAAGAACAAGTCTTTTTTCAGCACTAATCAGTTCTCTAAAGTTAGTTGAAGTTTTTGCCAATCTTTCTTCTAGTTTGGACAGTAAGAAATTAAATGACTCTTTATTTATACATAGATATTTAAAAAAAATGTATCATACACATGAACTTAACGATTTAAGTTGTTAAATTCACCACGCTCAGGCACATCTCTTATTAAATCCATAAACCGAGCAAGATCTATAAGCAAAAGGTATATCATCGAGTCTTAGAGCTATGATTTCAGGTGTAATTAATTTACTAGAGAGATTTGACAGTGACATGATGAAACAATGCACCTCAACACTGCACAGCGACTGATATTGACTCAACTAGATACCTCTTGCTATATGAACAGCGTATCTCTTGTTGCTACTTAGGATAATCAAGTCTCATAGATTATGGTGGGTAGAACATGCAGTGTGAATGGGATAATCTACAAACATGTTTAGGATGTTGACTGGCAAACCTAATGGGAAGACCTAGCTAAACACATATGGGAGGATAACATTAGAATAAACTTGAAAGAGATAGGGTGTAATGAGGGGAACTAGATTTACCTATTTGGTGTATTTTTGAAAGTGTGACAATGAACTTTTGAATTACTAATGCTCTAAGTAAGTAAGTAAGTAAGTAAATATCTAATAATAACCTTTTAAAAATGCAATTTTTTTTATCACAGGGTAATCCAGAGATAAGAGAACTTCAAGATTTTACAACAAAGCAAATGCTCTTACAAGAAAATTCAATCAATAGAATCTCTCAATCAGATCAGAATAATATACAAATTGGAATAAACTTAAAAAAAGATTTTACCAAACCTAATAAAGAAGAATATTTATATTTTAAGCATGAAAGAATCGAGGCTAAATGCAAAGAAGAAGGATGTACTACATGTGCTAAAGGAGGTTTTTTTTGTTTGAAGTATACAGGAACTCGGACTAAATGCAAAGAAAAAAATTGTGCTAAATATGCTCAAGGAGGGGGTTACTGTATGAAGCATGGAGGCACCCAGGCTAAGTGCAAAGAAGAAAGTTGCACTAAATATGCTCAAGGAGTAGGTTTTTGTATTAAGCATGGGGGTACACAGGCTAAGTGCAAAGAAGAAGATTGTAGTAAATATGCTCTAAGAGGGGGTTTCTGTATGAAGCATGGAGGTTCCCAAGCTAAGTGTCAAGAAGAAGGTTGTACTAAATATGCTCAAGGGGGGGGCCTTTGTATGAAACATGGAGGAACTCGTGCTAAATGCAAAGAAAAAGGTTGTACTAAATATGCTCTTGGGGGGAATTTTTGTATGACACATGGAGGAACTAGGGCTAATTGTAAATATAAAAGTTGTTCTAAATATGCTCGGGTAGGAGGTTTTTGTATGAAGCATGGAGGAACTCGGGCTAACTGTAAGGAAAAAGGTTGTACTAAATATCCTCGTGGAGGTGGTTTCTGTATGAAGCATGGAGGTACCCGGGCTAAGTGCAAAGAAATAAATTGTAATAAACAAGCTCAAGGAGGAGGGTTCTGTGTGGATCATGGAGTAACTCGGACGAAGTGCAAGGAAAGAATTCGAAACAAACAAATCTAGGAGGAGGTTTCTCTTTAAAGCAAACCTATTGCAAAAAGGAGGTTTTACTAAAATTACATTTGGAGCTTTATTTTTGTATAAAACATGCTGCCAGACGAAATATAGAGGAAGTTGTTATGTTAAATATGCTTTATGTGTCTGTTTTGCCATGAACCAAGGAAGTACCAAAGATGGAATGTTTAAAACAAGATACTTAAGACATGTGTTTTGAACTGATTATTTTGAAGATTTTTTCTTTAAAACTATTTAAAATATTTTAAACTTATTTTTTATAGTACTTCTTTTCAAATACAATCATTATTATTAACATGCACTTATACAATAATAGACCACAAAAGCAAAGACATCCAAAATTCATCAACAAAGAAATGTTGAACAAAATTTTAAAATTAAGTTCTTTAATTCCTTCCACCAAATTATATATATTATACCCAACATTGTTTATATTACTTATGCACTTGTGTAAGAATTAATAATAATACAAGAAGCTTTTTTTCCTCCCAAAGTCATATACATTTTTTCACAGACTATTTTCAATTGTGATACACTTTATTTGATTTTATACTTTAAAACCAAATTGTACAGTTTCAGCAAGGAATGCCAAAGATGTTTTCAATTATTTAAATTATAAAAATTCCAGATATTTTTTGTTTTTTAGTTCTAGTGTTAATTCCTAATATAAATAACTTTTGCTCATTAAAAAATAGCATTTATGCATGAATATAAAAGAGCAACTATCTATGTTTTAATAAAAGTCTATCTTATTAATATTTTGGTTTATTTCCTACCATATCTATTGACATTTTGCAAGAGTTTTGTCAGGTATTTTAAACTAAAAAAGCAAAATAAAATATATTTAAACAAATTGTTCTTTTAATGTCAATTTTTATTATTACTAATGCTAATTTCCCTAGTTATGCAAATTTATAATCAAATTATTAGACCAAGTAGAAACTGATTTAATGTCAAGCTTATTCATAAGGCCCAGTCGATAACGCATACACGCTTGTCGGATCTGCATTCGTAATGTAGTCTATACAAAATAACACACAAATACAATCATATGCTGGAATTGTTTGAATTGCTTGTTGGAAGGAGGTGAACACTGCTCATATCTTACGATTATGTAGTTGGGTTGGCTTGCATTCATCCATTCATAAATATGGGGGCAATATTGTATTCAACTAAAACAGTTCATTATTTGCTCAAGTTTAAAATATGATGAAAATATCTAGTAAAATATATTATTTTTCAAATTATTTAATAGTATTAATAATTTAATAAGGTTTTCATATATTAATTATACTCTCTCGTTTGTAAACTATAATATGCTTTTTATGATGAAATATTTGCTTGAAAATATGTTTAATGACATCTAATTGTTGACTGTCTTTTTTTAATCCAAAAACAAACAGCACATCTTGCGAATGCACTTTATAAGTGCAGGTCCGGTAAGCAGGTGTGACTGGTTGTAGGCCAGGATTTATTTACCCTGGCTAACTAATTTAAACTAGCTTAAATGCAGTTTTATGTTAAATATTAAGTTTGACTTAATTCCTATGTGACTATTTCAACCTTATTCCTAAAGTCATTAATTTAAAAATAAATACTCTTAAATTTTAAACCTTTTGTGTCAATGTATTTCTATGAATAATTAACAAGTTATCTTTGTTCTCATAGTAGAGACTACAATTAGTTGGTCTAAATACAAGATAAATTAAAAAAGTTTTGACTTAAATTGTGTAATTATGTAATTACTATCTTAAAAAATCAAATGAAATAAAGCCTATTTTAACTTTGACTTTCTTGTCCTCATTTTGCAACAGTGTTTAATGGTGTTTATAAAAAACGGTTATTATTTTGTTTAATATCTTATTGCCTTGCTATAACATTGCTACATAGTGTAGGATTAGTTATTTTAAAGTGATGAAAATAATGTCAATACTAACTAAAAAAAACCCAGCCTAGTTGACTTTCAATTAAACCATCGAAGTTACAGTGGCTGTACAAAAGATGAGTTTGGTTTCCTCAAAGCAGAGCTGCATTGGTAATAGAACTGTTAAATATGTTTTGCAGTGAGTTGACGTTGATGGGGTAGGCTTTATATACTGGCTGACTGCAATTGAGATTGTCTCGCCTGGCTGTTTAAATAATTCCTACACTAAATTTACATTTGGCTTCATCAGGCTTGTTTTGACGAAAGTTAGTTAAACTGGCTCAACTATCCCACTGACTTCTATGTATCATCAACATGAGTTCTATCCTGCCTTAACCATCAGTTCACTGAACAGGCTTCGAAGTGTGCCCCACCGGTCTCAAATCATTGTCTCCCACTACCTGTGTTTCTCAATTCCTCACTTCCAGACCACTCTTATCAGCTACCCTGCACCATTTTAGCTCCCTCCCATTATCTTCTTGGCCTCTCGAACCAATTAGGGAGCTGGACCCTCGCAAAACAAGTGAAAATATGTGAAATCCAGTCTATTCAGCTCCTGTACCAGCTCAGCTGATATATACTGGTTTACCAGTAACAAAATATTAGTAACAGTTGCTACAATTACCATCTTATATTGCAGAAAGTCATGAAATGGATTAAACCAAAATTGAGCACTACCTTACTATTCTAAGTTTAGACTCTTTAAGGGTGCTACATGGGCAGGTAGAAATACCTCGTCGCCTTTTGGAAGTAAAAATAAATATTCACCTCTTCTCTTTACCTACCTTTCTTTCGGTGAGTTCGTAACAGATTAGTGAAAGAGGAAGGACGAAAGACTTGTCACTCAAGGCCGGGATGATTCATTCACCAGTAAAAGCGACAGCTTTTCCACCCTTTTGGCTTATATTTCACAACAGAGCACTGGATTGATGCACAACCAATCTACTTACTAATTTAGACAGTGCGAGTTGTTTAAAAGAAATAAGAACATTACTATTTCAAGTTGCTGGTAATGCTGCTCTTGTATATTAAATCGTGGTTTACATTCATATACATACAATAATTAGGTACCTACATTCTTGTACATAAATTAATTAGGTACTTATAACTTTATTTTTTAGCTTTGTATCTAAATATTGCAATCATTAGGTTAATTTTACACAACCATCTAACTACCTGTTATGGATTATTTGAATGTGCATCAATTAATACGATAATGTGTTATAGAATAGCAAAGTTTAATTTTAAGGGAATTGTACCCGCATTAACGAAGAGCGTGAGTGTAAATCGACCATTGAGAGAAAAATCCCCCTCGAT
>CABEEJ010000008.1:494730-505603 GCA_901482245.1 Timema douglasi | reverse complement strand
TTTTTTTTAAGCTTACACTTAATAAAATGTGATGAAAACGTATGTGCGCCACGAGCTGCAAGATTCTACCGAAGGTGATGAGCCGAGTGGAAGTACGAATGGCAAGAGGAAGCGAGAGAAGGATTAACCTGCTCGTTTGCCATTCTTTCACTTCCCCTACCCCTTCCTATGTTCAGAGCAAAGCTTGACCGGTCCTTTGCCGAGGGATGGCGTTAGCGTACAGGGAAATGCTACCAGTTGCTACCTCTCAGGTTAATAATGATACCAACAAATTTTGTGTTGTGACCCCCCTAATAAATTATATAATTCGATTCACAAATCTCCATTCTATGTTCCTATACTATTGCCCTTTAATTTCCTTCGGATTTAGGTATTTAACGATCAACTCAAATATCCCTTATTTTGACTTTTCTAAGGGCAAAATTTTATATTTTAAACTATGTTGACATATCTCTCTTGTGTATAGAGACATAGAATAAAGTTTTGTATTCATTCCAGTGAAGACCAAACCTCGATACTACTAATAGTTTTATCAAATTCGTGATAGAGCTGAACACTTGAGTTACATTGTCTTGGCTCCCCTATTCAAGCCCCTTAAGGCCAATACACACAGAATGCTAAGCTAAGCTAAGTGGTGTTGTGCTGTGCTGTCCTCTGCTAAGACTTTGTCAGTTTGGTTTCACACTCATCGCTAAGCTAAGCTAATCCAAGCAATCGTCCCTCTTTTCTCTCCCGAATTCAATGTTGTTTATTTCTGGTTTGCTCCAGTAAAGTTTAGTTATGGCGTTCTCCAAATGTCTTGTTTTGAGTTCAAATGATATTAGTGAGGAAGTAAAGATGCTGCTGTTAGCAGTGGTTTTGGAAGATGAAGAAAATTTAGGAGGTGGAGATTTGACTTGTTCAATTAACGGTTCCACTTTAATATAAAAACAATTATCAAATATAAACCCTAAATAGAATATTACTTAAATACACATGAAACAAACTGAAAATAAAACTTCAACATTTCTTTAGTTATCTTTACCAAACCAGCACTGCATCTGTTAAGCACGGAGTCCAAGCTGCGTAAGATGGCTCAAGATGGGAGATGGAAAAATTGCCCAGCCATCAATCAGAAAAAATATAGCGCGGCCTAGCAAGGCATAGCTTAGCTCAGCTTTCTGTGTGAACACATTTAAATATGGTCCGCTATTTTTCTAAAGAGTTAGCAGAGTTAGTCTTAGCTTAGCATTCTGTGTGTACTGGCCTTTATATTATAATATATCATTAATATAAATAATAACACACCATGCATTAGAATAGAAAAAGGTTGCTGGAAATTTTTGTCCACGTGAGGCAAAATTATCCTAGTTAAGTTAGTTTGAGTAAAAAACAGGGATTAGAGGGGCCAAAATGAAGTTATGTCCAGGCTAACCTAGTTTGAGTAAAAAGAAAAAAGGGAAGGGGGAGGCAATGACTGAGTAAACAACATAAAGTAAATTTTTTTTGATACAGTTATGCTGTGGGATTTATTAGTTTGAACAAAATTCTATTGATGGTTTGACAAGATTTTTAAAATAGTGTTTGTTAAAGGTTACGATAAAACAATACTATTTGTAAATTTGGGTATCACTGAACACACAAAAGAAAGTCAGTGCAGTGAGTACAGATATAGAAGTCAAACCACTTTTCCAAACATCTGAAAGAATTAGTGCTAATAAATGCAATCATTATTTTCACTATGTCAAAATTATCAACTAATTCTGGGTAAGCTTTAATAACACATTTAAATGGTTGTTCGGAGGTACCTATGTTTTTACTCTGCGTAGCATTGAAAATGATCTTTCAGCTCTTGAAGGTATAGCAGGGATCAACAATAATAATCTTAGGAGCATACAAAACTCAGGAAATAGTTTATTGTTTCAGGGTGCATTTATTTGAATTTATTTACAAAGTATTCAACATTGTTTGGAGTTTGAATGGATTGTTCAATAAATTACTTTTCTCTTTTAAGCCTTGCCTTATCAATTCCAAATTTAAATATAGTATTTATGATAATATGTCCATCTCATGATGCTGGAGTTATTAGCAAACTCTTTTCTAACTGAAGCTATTTTTCAAATCCAGGCTGTTTAAACCTATATACTATTTAATTTATAATGTCTAGAAACTCACATACATTTTTCTGCATTTTTATTTAGATAATTCAAAATTGTGACTAGAAGCAAGACCTTGTTTTTGTTTAAACCTTTTTGGAGTTTTTTTTTTTAACCTCATCCCAAACTCAATCAAATGCATGCAGTGTATGATCCCTTGCTTCTTAGAAATTGTCAAAACGCATTCACATCTTTTTTTCTTTTGCACCAACTATAGTCTGTTTTTCTTTGTAAAATAATATTAAGATATTCAGTCAGTAAAAACACCAAATGACATGGATATATTCTTAAAAAAACACTCCCTTTTGAAATATGATCTCGAAGTCCGCTTGTATTTGAGATAACATCACTATTCTCACAATACAAATTGTCTAGAAAATCAAGTAGAACTAGATACAGGTTTATAACACAAGCTACTGACGCTGCAACTTGTTTAGACTCTTATCTCTCTAGTTTCAGAGTAGACATAACTTAATGAGCAATTATAAAGAACAATAAAAAAAAAAAGTTTATTGGGAATGATAATGCAATTATTTTTGTCCAGTCATTATATAAGAACTACCCTTAGGCACTGAATCCATTAGTACACTTGAATATACCAATACTTAAAAATAACAATAGTAGTCTATAACAGATAATAGAAAGAGTACAGTCACAATTACCTTATTGCTGGGATTCAAACATACCCCATGTGGACACCATATTATTGACATGAATGTACGAGAGAGGGCTAAGATCAATTGATCTAGACTTTCCCTCGCCTCTGTAGGATATAGCTCGTGGTAAATGTTTGATTAATTATACTCTACATGTACTCTAAGTGTGGCAGAGCACAGAGTGTTGTTAAGGCGCATGTAAGTATTTGTCCGTAGCCATATAAGTAAATGTCTCCTATCAGTAAATAACCAATAGAGAGTGAACTGAAACTTAAATCAATAAGTAAACTAAACACTCAAATTACATAGGTTTATAAAACTATATCACCCAACTCTGTGGTGTATTTAACTGCAATAACTGGGCTCTGCATGCAGTTACAACAAATATCGGCACTGAACTGACGATTTCACTCATCTACTGTAACTATTTAGTGATAGCAACTGACGTTGGAATCGTAGCGGTCCTGTCTCAGGTAAAAAATGGCACTGAGAGGGTAATATAATACTTAAGTAAAGTGCTCCTGAAGCCTGAAAGAAACTACTGTGTAACCACACGTGAGTTGCTGGCAATAATAAAAGCTGTGGATAACTTTCATCACAATTTGTATGGAAGGCAATTCCTCACAAGGACCGATCATGCTGCTCTCCACTGGTTGGGGAGTTTTAAGAAACATGAAGGAAAGATGACACGTTGGATGCAAAAACTCCAAGAGTACGACTTCATGGTCCAACATCGGGCTAGACATAGTAATGGAAACGGCGACGCACTATCCAGGAGACCACGCGAGGAACACGGCTGCCAGCATTGCCAGCGACGAGAAGAAAAAGAATAGGAGGAAGGACGACCAATGATAAGGCGTACTGGATTGCAAGAGACGTCGCAGACACTGGACGAAAATTCTGGGGTGATAAATGTCTGAGAGAAGAGCAGATGTGTGACTGCGTATGCCCACTAATAGAGTGGAAAAAAGGTGGACTGAATCAGACACAGTGGCAGGACGTGTCAGGCCTGAGTCCAATAGTGAAGAGTTATTGGGCTCAGTAGGACTCCCTTGTAATGAAAGATTGCGTCCTTGATCGAATATAGGAGAGTGCAGATGGTCTACGCAATAAACACAAGTCGGTGTTGTCAAAGAATAGAGTCGAAACTGGGCTGGAATACCTTCACAACTCACCAGCTGGGGTGAATTATGACATAAATAAAACATCCGAGAAAGTAAGAGACCGATTCCACTGGTGGCATAGCAGGGATGACATTGAGAGCTGGTGATGGAAATGTGACGTCTGCTCTTTAAGGAAAGAATAGGTGTGGATGTGATGGGCCCGCTTCCAGTGACAGAGAAAGGAAATCGATACCTACGAGTTGTGATAGACTATTTCACAAAGTTGCCAGAGGTAATGTCCATTAAAAATAAAGAGGCAATTATAGTAGCAGTAGCCTTTATTAAAAATGTTTTTATCAGATTCGGGGGGCCCCTGGATCTATAATTCGATCAAGAACGTAATATTGAGTCTCCTGTTTTCTGGGAAATGGCCAATCTTCTAGATATTAAAAAACAAGGACCACTCCTCTTCACCCCCAATCGGATGGGATGGTTGAGAGACTGAACAGAGCTCTGGAGCAATACCTGTCCTATGTTCGTCTCAGAAAAGCAAAATAATTGGGACAGTAGAGCTCCTTTGTTTTTGTTGTCATACAGATCAGCTGGCCATGAAACAACCGGAAATGACCTGCAAAGATGCTCTTTGGTCGAGAGCTTCGGTTACTTTGTGACCTTGTATAAGGCCACCCTGATAATTTTGATGAGTCAACTGATCATGAACACACCGAATAGCTTTTCAATATTCTGGCAAAAGTGCACCAGTTACAAGGACACGAATCAAGATTAACAGCGACCGGATGAAACCACAATACGACCTCCGAGAAAACGACAGGAACTTTTCAGCTGGAGATCTGGTGTGCCTGTACAACCCACAGAATAAAAAGGGCATATCACCAAAGCTACAGAGAAAATAGGAAAGCCCATACGAAGCAATTAACTGGATAAACGACGTGGTCATCCGTATACGACAAGGAGAAAGAGGGCAAATGAAGGTTGTGCACATTGATCGCCTTGCGTCCTCTCAAGGAGAATAGTCTCGACATTAAGCTATATCTTCGGGGTGAACAGACCTCAGGGTGAGGTAGTGTAACGAAATTAGTGTTTAACAGTGGGACCGGCGTGCTCTCTTTGCTTAGCCTAACTGCGCTCTATATCTCTCTCCTTGTGTAGTTGGTGTGCAGCGGCCGTCTCACTTGGCTGGAGGATGGGGCACCCGTCTGAAGGTCTGGGTCCTTTTAATTCTGGTCTAGCATTCTAGAAATGGAGGACTACAGTCCCTTAGCTGGGACCACCCATATATATACACGGTCAGCAGTAGCCGGGTGTGCTCATTTCCCAGCTTACAGCCAGCGTATTCAATAAGCTGTTCGGTGCGTCCAGCGAGTTTAGTATTCGTGTAGCATGGAGTATCGTGGTTTGTCGTGTGTGGGACATGTGGCGGCTTGTGCAGACTACACGGGTGATGTAGGTAGACATTTATTGTTGTTGTGGACTACATTTTAATGAATAATAATAATATTTTAGCACCGCGTCTTACTACCCGTTCGGGTTATACGCTTTAAGTACTGATTAAACTAATGGATTAGGAATTGGGGAAGTTGAATTAGAGGAAGTGAACCCGCATTTGCGTGGAGGGAGAGTGAAAAACCATTTAGGAAAAACCACCCCCAGTTCACCCGACTGAGATTCGAACCTTGATCTCCCCGTCCTCAGCAGTCGAGCTCAACACGACTAGAGCGTTAGCCAACTACGTCACCGAGGTGGGTCATTTTAATGAACATTTTTGTGACTGTTTTAAATATTTGAATAGTAACTATTATTATAACTGTTATAACGTGTTTTACAGTAATTAAGTTGTTTATTTAATTTAATTACATTGTATATGTTCTTATACTCTTATTAACTTAACAGACTTAATTATTCTTAATATTTAATTCAGTGACTTGTTTAGTTGTAATTAATTTAATTGTTTTTTAATCGGTGTATGTATTGTTTAATATTTTAATATCAACACTTTAATGTGGGCATTTTAATTCTTATTTGATCAGTAGCACACCCTAATATCCCCAAAAGAACTCATGGTTCACACGGTGGCGTGTGAATAGCCCGCGACCCTTCCAGGTCACGCGTGCCCTGCGTTAAAGTATTGGTACTCTCTTGGGCACTACACGTGTTTGATCAAAATAAATAAGTTAATAATAATGTAATATCCTTCGCACACCATAATTATAAATGTAACATTCCATTTAATCAATATACTCACTTTGTTGTACAAACTCCATTTCTCCAAATATTTAACTTCATTAATACTTTTCTTACTTTCTCATATAGGTAAAGTATTTTAATCGTGAACATTTTCACTCTTGACATTTGTCTATGTATCTTGATGTTTTGCGTGCCCCTGAACTCAAAAGTAGTTTTTACAATTATTCTATATGTCCCTGGGTGTATATGTACCAGTACTAGAGCTGAAAATGTTTCATATATATCAATCAAACCTTTATATTAAGATTTGAAATGCTCATTTCTATAAAAAAAAAAGTATTTTAATTCTAGTTCTAAAATTTAGTGTAACTTAGTGACGACTGATTTTTGAAAATGGCAATTTGTAGTGTGTTTTATATGCTAAATAGCATTTTATACTTGTTTTTTGATTAAAAAAAAGGCACATAAGAATTTACTACTTATTATGGGTTAACGAAAACAACTGTTGTTTCCAAATTATAACTAAACTAAATAAGAAAGTGTGTATGTTCTTATCCTACCATTAAGTTCATTTCTTCCACATGAAATAAACAAAACCGCATTCGTATAGTCATGCCGAGTTTTTTTGTATTTATTATTATTCTTTCCTTCTATTTTCACAAGCAGGAATTTTGTCACAAGGCAGGCAAATATTTAATTTACGGAATAAAAATACAATCTCTCGATCTTACATATGAGTTAGAACTAATGTAGTTTAGATTTTTAACAAAATATAGAAAAATCACAAACATTCTTTAAAGTTTTTCAATTTTTTTCCCGTAGTATTTTAGCTAGATGTCAACTTTTTTTTATATTTGTTATGTTTTTACCTTTTCTTCGCTTTAATAATGTAAAAGTCCAATATCACATTATTGATTTTCATGTCTTCAGAGTGCCTGGCAACATTTGTGCGATCCAATATGTCATCTAATTTTTTTTGTGAGAAATGTAGAATATTATAGATATTAACGTGCAGGTTGGTAACAATGTAGAAAGTGTTGGGGAATACCACATTAAAATCTATGTAATGGCATACAATTGAGATACTTTTATTAACTATCTGCAAAACCAAGGATTTTTCTCAACGCGTGCGGCCTATACGGGTTCTAACTAGGCCTCTAGGTTAGGGTGAATAAGGTAAAATTTAGATAAAATGTACCCACACTAGCGAGGATATGAAATGTTTAACTGTTTAGGAAAAATCAATCTTATCACACCCAACCAGAATTTGAACCCAGACCTCTCCATCATTGACAAAAATCATTATATGAGATTGAGATATAGTTTACGGGTACATCAATGTAGGTAATACATATATTAACAAATAACTATAGTAATTACGATGGCTATGCTACAACTAGCAGTTCTTATTTAATCAAAGAATAAAGTGGTACAGCCCGACATGTAAACTCAGTTGGTAGAGCATCTGCTTACTGATCTGAGAGCCCAATGTTATATTTCCGTTAGGTATGAATGAAATATATATATAATTGGTGAGCTTGCAGCTACCCCTTTCACACTGTGATGAATAAACGACCAGAGGCTGTGTTTGTTCTAGACTTTATTTAGTTTATTTATGATCCAAGATAAGTCTGTTTTGAAAATTCCCATTAAATACTCAAAATAAATAAATATTAATAAGTAACTCAAGTTATAGTCCATTGGTTAACTTGAATGGATGTTTCTTCTCTACATCCATAAAACCAAATAGGCCTAACTATATTTGTTAATGTAATCATCGGCCTGGGTTCACTAACGCAAGCAAATAGTTGCGCCATTTCTAGACTTTCACCAGAGCAGAATTGCACTCGTTAGTGAATACAGGCCCAGGGTCTTCCTTACTTTATATATATATATATATATATATGATTAAGATGTCTTTGAATTAATTTTTGAGTGCTAAGCCTACATGGTAGTAGATAATTATGTGAACATTTTCCATTCCTCTTTTAGAAAATAAATGGTATGGTATATCTTAAAATAGAGACAGTTACTAAAAACACTTTATATTTATGAAACTAAAATAATACACATTGTTCAAGAAACACTCCACCCAAGAGCATGAACTAAATAAAATACACTTTCATAGAAACATTGAAAAAAATAAAAGAGTAACATCTTTGTCCATCCAAGGGAATAATTCAATATAACATTTCAAAGACCCGAATACAATTTTTAAAATATATCTATGCTTATAGCTAAAAAACTATTGGTTTTATAAAACTATGATTCAAATAAAAGCTTTTTATTTTAAATGGTGCCGCAACTTTACAATGGTAAGGTATTTCGTATCTGAAATAGCTACGGAGATATGATCAAAATTGAAAATTTCTGCTCAAGTAAAGTAAAGTAAATTAATTTTCATGGTAAAGTAAGAGATTTAATTTTGTTTGTAATGTTAATCAGTGTATAGATACATAAATTAATCAAAACAGCTAACGAAGATTTTGAGAGAATGGATTTTTTTTTCGACAATCAGTAAACCATCCTTTATTTTAGGGTTAGATAGGATACCAAGCTTTAGTCCAATCGTTAAAATGCTCTTAGCTCTAGGCCGAGAAAGTAAAATACTGTATAAAAAAAATACATTACAAAAATACAATCGTTAGTATTTGAAAATAAATTAGGCATACACACACGAGTGATGTGTCTAAGTACAGATTGGAATCCACACCAGTGGTAAGGTCGGGATCGCAAGCAACTAGATTGCGGGTGATGGGGAAATAGAGGTTCTAATCTCAGCTAGATATACTGAGTCTGAAATTTTCTGAATGCCCAATTAGTCTACACGCAAATACGAATTAATTATCAATAATTGTTATTTCTTCATGTCTACCCCATTAATGAAAATAACTATATTTTATTATACTACTATATAGCCACATGGCTGACTCACTCACTGACATTAATGTTTACCCACTTCCAGATGAGCTAGAAACTTGAAATTTGGCAAACTTATAGCTTCTAGCCTGTAACCGACGGAAAAATTCCAAAAAGTAAAAAAATTAATTTTAACTCCCGAAAAAAAAATCAAAATTGTGGAGCAACTTTAAAGTCGGTGTGGACCTTTCTTTGGAGGTCTCTTGTGGCTAAACAGTAAGACCTATCAAAAAACGGCTCTGGAATATTACATTAGTTTACATACACTTGCAAAGAAAACTCACGGGAGGGTTTGATTGAGGGTGAAGACCCCAACGAGCAATGCGAGTATCTATATATAGCCCGATCGGCGAACGCTATGTAAGTATATATATATATTTATAAGTTTTCCTATTCAATATAGTATATAGGTACAAATTAGAGAGGTATAACTTAATATTGGGTTAAATTATTTAAGTTTTTACTCTATAATAAACGAGGATGATATATTTATCAGTCAATTTGATTATACGTGTATCCCCACTACTTTCAACATTTGAGTTTAGTCTACATTTCTTACAAGTGCACTTTTCTATTAACTTTTGAAATGAATAGATATTTTACCAGATTGGTTAAACTTTATATCGAACATTTTAGGTTTTTATTATGTTTCCTCTCGATATACTGGGAGCAATACACCCCTAATACTTTATGACTATTTCACACCGTACACACTATATAGTTCATTTCACATCGTCCACAATATATAGACCATCTCATACGATACAAAATATATAGATAATCTCATACCATGCATAACATATAGTCCATCTCACGCCATACATGCTATATATCATCTCACATCGTACTCACTATATATCATCTCCCACCGTACGCACTATATAAACTATCTCACACTATACACGCTAGTTATACAATCATACCATACACACTATGTATCATCTAACACCGTACGCACTATAGACCATCTCTCACCGTACACACTATAGTCCATCTCACACCACACACACTATATATAGCTCACCTCTGGAGACACGCACTCGTGTAGAATGACGCCCACAACTTTCCTTTCGACATGCAGGGGGCAATACAGCGCTCGCCGGCTTGAATATTTCATGGTGGCCAAACACTGACATATCGATCTCCAGGGCTCCTGCTTTGTACTGGCATCACCTACGCGGTGCAGGTGGCGTACTGCACATAGCATGGTCTGCAGGGGTAGGCATTTTAACCCACCACTGCATGAGGCTCTTCTTCTGTACACATAGAGTAACAAACATATCAACAGTTATATTTCGATTAACTTTTTATTTATTTGAGGTAGGTAGTTATCGTGCACTTTCTGAACAAACTGATTATATCAGAACACGAGAGTTTCTATGACTAAGTGTGAAAGGGCCTACCAATTTTGCTGGGAAAGGTATTTTCACATACCTTCCAGTGTGCTATTACCCCCCACAATTGACATGTAACTGACTGATTTACTTATCCGAAGGAAGTTGTGCTACGGATTTGTATCGCCCAATAAGAACCCTTCGACCCCGGCTAGGTTTAAAGCCACGGTCATTGGGTCCTGGGGCGAGCACTTTACCCCAAGACCACCGAGGTCGTTTAATAAATTTAATGCAGTGGTAGCTTAATAATCATTTTCAATATTTGCCCTTATCCCCATACACGTGATAAAAGGAGTCAGTTTCATTTTGTTTTCCCAGTGACAGAAAGATAAGGGTACTTAGAGATTTAAGATGGAAAATTTTCTGCTGGAAAACCACTTAAAATTTTCTCTTGGTTTTTATGGGAAACTTTATCCTTTTGGAAAATTTTCAATATTTTTTTGGGGGGTGGGGTGTGGGGG
>CABEEJ010000008.1:460891-482565 GCA_901482245.1 Timema douglasi | reverse complement strand
AAGTGAAATTAGTAAATAAAGGAAGCTAAGAGAGTGTGTAAGAGCTGCAATGTTTGTGTTTATTTAAATTGTGGAAGAATTTCAAATGAAACAAAATTTATGAAGATGGTGTTTTCAGTATGGGTGAGGTCAAACCAACTCTTCAACTTTTGATTATTGTAATCATTTTCTCTTCCTTTTTCCTAAATAAACCAGAACTCTTTTATTTCCAGAAGGACAGACTAATACAACAAAATAATTAACATTATATGTTATGTCTAATTATTGATTTTTTTGATTGTATATATACTTTTTCTCTTCTTTTGATCTCAACAATACTGTGCTAAACTTTATTAAATTATAATTATAATTAACCGGAATTCCATAGGTAGGATTTGGATGTGGACAAAAAGGAAACCACAATAAATTCATAAAGTGCCAACAATTGTTTTTTTTATACATTCATTTTTATTTGTAGCCCTAATTACATTTTTTTTCAACAATCCATTATTTTTTAAAAATCTAAATTGTTCATGTTCTTTTTTAGTTTTAAGTTCACCCAGTGGTCTCGAGGTTGAGAGTCGTCGTGCCACTGAGTTGATAGCCGAGGTAAATGTATTGTTCCTTGTGATTATTATTTTTCCCCTTAGATACCAGGGGTGGCGCCCAACTTAAACACGAATTATATAGATAAAGAAAATATAGTATAATATTTTTTCATTTAAATTTTTTTATTATTTTATATTATATTAAGTAACTCTATTTTTTTAATTACAATATTTAAACGCTGTGTACACAATTAAATAGTTATAATATAAATAATATAAATATTTCATTCTGTACATCTTATATGAATGTCTACTTATATTAAATTTCAGACCCATTACTTTACCTTAACAATAGTAGCTACATACAAATCATAAAATAGCCATGATGGATTGACTAACCAAACAATTATATTTGTTAATAACAATTATGAACGCATCTAAATACAGTATTCAACAAATTGAAGGATGACACATGGACATGGGTCCGGGGTTTGAGCCCGTGTTCAGGCATGATTTTTAAATTTAAAGACCACAAAACAACTTGTTTGACTTCTCATAACTCTGTAACTATTTAATTTGAAATAATATAATCAACATTTATAGCTTATTTGCCACTATAAACTTGTTAAAATCGTGCAGTAAAATTTTTACTGTTAAATGACCTTAAGGCTGTGCAAGAGTGGTGATATTTTTTCTATTTTCTTATTTTTATGTTTTTAAGCCTTTTTAATAAAATAAAACATTAAAATAAGTAATAATATATCAAAATTGTTATGTATTTTTTGTTTAAATAGCTATAATGTTTAATTTAACTTAGTAATACTAATTCTTTTCCAAGGATTGAGTAATACAAGTAAAAGCTTTACTGTTTTTTATGAATGTACGAATAATATAGCATTATATGGTAATTGTATTTTAGGCACGGCTTGTACCATATTTTCCAACATATTAATTTTTATTCAATAAATAATTAAATTGAATCGGTGGTAGACACTCTCATTCTTTTACAAACAAATTTCCTAATACAAAACTACTCTGTATTTTGAAATTAAATTTAACTCTCCTTATTTAGCAATAAATTCTGGTTCATTTGACTTTTTCATACTATCGTTACTATCATAATTTTAAAACTGGAGAGGAAATTGCCCTAAATAACGTTATTTTCACAGAACTAAATACAACTAAACCGGGCCGTACCGTTGAGAACCAAACACTTGTTTTTTGAGGGACAACGACAGGTAGGGGAGGAGTGATGAGGTGGAAGATCATTAGAAAACTTTCCAAAACCAGCTGAGAACAGTATCGAGGTACAAAAACATACGAGTAGTAATATTCTGATATTCTTGCCTGTTGGATGTATAATATGTGATGTTAACTATATAATGAGTGAAAGCGGGACAGTCTATTGCCAATCCTAAAAACTAACCCAAGAATTTTGATGAAATTGGGTTATCTACTATTTTCGGATACAAGAAAGTGATATAGTCAGGTCTAGACTTTGGGAAAACTCATTTGGGTGGTTTACAACTGGGGGAGGGAGGGCTTGTATATTTGTAAATTTGATCTTGAAAACGGGCATAAAGATTTTGATGAAATTGCATTATCTTTATTTCTTTAAAGTATTAACATCACCTAATTTAATAATATATTTAGTTGTACTTTCTATATATATATTTAAATAAAATTATAATATATTTAATATGCTTATACTACTATAATGATCTTTTAAGAAGTGTTTGATTGGTGCAACTTTATTTATTGGAGTCAAAGCAAAGTTCTGTTACACACGTCAAGGATCTAGCACAGGCATGGAACAGGGCATTAATCTGAAAAGATTTTACACTAGCAATAAGCAACATGGATTAAAATAAAAATATTATTTTGGGGATGGGGATTCAAGTGTATACAAGAAAATAACAAAAAGAGCCCCGTACGGCCGTAAAGTTGAAAAAATAATGCAAACTCTTTGGCAAAAAACTACAGACATCACTTGGGCAAACTTACGAAGAATTTTAATTTCCCAATTGCAGTTATAAAATCTCTTGACAGCAGAATAGGACGACTGAAGACAGATGTCAGAAAGGCTATTCAGAATGTTGATTGTATTAGTTTCAATGTGGAAACTATATTTCAACTGAGAGAGGACCTTAGAAATGGTCCGTCTCATGTATTTGGAGATCACATAAAGTGCAGAGACGTTTATTGTATGAGGAAAGAAACAGGAGAGGAGAATTTAGTTCCACTGATACAAAGCTGTGGGTTAATAGAAGGAAGGAGTTATCAAACCAATAGATCCATTAATAAATAAAGCAGACTTGTATGGAACCAAACCACCAATTAGTTAGAAAGACTAACGAGTCTGAAAGCTCGCGACCCACAATTTATAAAGGATGCGCAAATGGCTCGCAAAAATAATACACGCTCTTAAGTGAACACTTCGTTTGTTTATTACACGTTATCTTTAAACTACACCATTGTATAAAATTGTAATATATTATATTTTACAGTATAAAAATGTAAATTATAATGTATTGTGTTGTGTTAAATAAAATTGTATAATTTACACTGTATTCTAATATATCTTAAATTTCTAGAGATTACATTTGAGAATGTTGCGTGTTTTGTTGACAATAATCACAAATATTTTGTTACAACGTTTAGTGCGTATAACCCGAACGGGTAGTAAGACGCGGTGCTAATAATAATAATAATAATACAACGTTTAGTGGAGAATTTTGACAATCTATGTTAAAATTTGGTTGACATGGTCGCAAGAATTGATCAGCATAGCCAAATGGCAAAGATTTGATTTTTATGTTCAAATGTTTTTATAAATGTATCTATATATATAAAATACGTTGGTTTTCAAGTTAATGGATATATTGTTAAGTTATTAGACCCTACTTCACTATTGAATTTTTGTTGACTAGTCACTAGTCTATATTTTGAAAGTTATTTGGATAGAGGTAAATTTTTAAGACTGGAAATACAATTATTATTATTATTATTATTATGTGTTGAGGACTATATCATTTATTGATAAATGGTTATAGAGTCCATGTTAGTATAAGTGAGGAACATTATTTCATAACTAATACAACGGTGCTACTTGTGTTTGCTTATAAATGATATAGCTAAGACAACTTTTTGTCCAGATATGCTATAACTATGCTAGCTGTAGCTAGTTCTAAGTGATAGTGTTGGAGGAACATATTTTATAAAAATGCTCATTACTAGATCTGTATTCTTGTAAGAGTAGGAAGGGAACCCGCATTTGCGTGGAGGGAGAGTGGAAAACCATTAAGGACAAACCACCCCCAGTTCACCCAACCGAGATTTGAACCTCGATCTCCCCATCCTCAGCAGTCGAGCTCAACACGACTAGCGCGTTAGCCAACTACGCCACCGAAGCGGGTGATATCGCAATGTTACCTGTCGCGGCTGGCAGCAGATATATTAGCCTATATCAAGTAATATTTTGTCAATAAGTGAAATAACAATGTCACTTGTAATTAATTGTGAGGAATATAGCTAAAATAATATTTTCAGGGTTGACACTCACCGAGAAAATTGGGAAAAATCCCGGGAAAAGTGCTTGAATTTTGCCATAATTCGAAAATTTAAAGGTGAGGACCATTCTAAATAGTCTTTTGGGCATACACATTTAAACATTTGCCATGGGGAAAGAAAACCACTTTAAATATAATCTAGAAAAATTAAATTAAAAAAATTCTAGGCAAGGAAAACTATAAATCTCTTCTAGGAGTATCCAAATCTCAAAGATTTTCTAGGGAAGGATCACTCCAAATATCTTGTAAAGGAGTTTAATTATTATCAAAATATTTCTGGATGAGGACCTTTCAAAATATATTCTAAGGGCATTCAATTTTCCCAAATGCGTATAACCCAAACGGGTAGTAAGACGCGGTGCTAATAATAATAATAATAATAATAATTTCCCAAAATTTATGGTGTCTAAGCCCCGGACCTCTTTTAACTTGGGGGACAGTTTCTTTAAAAATAAATTCTTATACACCCCTACAGGAATAAAGTTCCACAACCAGTGGGTAAACACATTTTGTATATGTATAGGCCTATGCACACTACAGTTTTATCTTTCCTAATCTCTACTTGTAGCCGAGCACACATCACACGAACAATAATGGCCTTTTGATCCAGACCTTTAAAATATGTACGTTGAGAATGTAGAGTAATACCATGGATGTACCCTTGTTTTTAGTGGGGCGAGAGGGGTCCTATCTATCGTTGATTGTGGTAAAGTCTTCTAACAGAAGAGGGTAAGCCATTTTTTTTTTGACATAGACTCATCTAAATAATTTAAAGTGTTCTAAGAGATAATTATTGAAGTTGGTGGTGGTATGAATTTTTTAGTAATCCTACAACCAACCAGTGGTGGTGGAACCGTGGGGCATGGGGGGCGGGGTCAAGAGTGGCATCGTCCCCCTGAAAATAATCTCAGCTGGAATAAATCCCCCCTTAATATATTTTAAATCCTCTGATTATCGAATACGAAGTTGAAAGATCTTACATTAACCTCAAGATAGTTCAAAAGTTTTCCGGAGAAGACCACTTCAAATAGTTTCTAGAGGCATCTTATTTTCGAGAAAAATTCAAGCTAGGAGCAATCTGAATAACTCCTGGAAACTTCTAATTTTAAAAATATCTCGAGGAAAACACCTTCAAATAGCTTTTAAGAGATCTAAATTAAAAAATAAATAAACCGGTTGAGGACCATTAAAAATAGTTTCTGGAGGCATCCAAATTTAAAACAATTTCCCAAGGACGCTACTAAAAATAGGTTCTAGGAACATACAAGTTTCAAAATAATTGGAAGTGGGACTACTTTAGATATATTTTAAAAGAGTATAATTTCAAAAAAAAGAGAGAAGGACCACTTAATTAGGGACAGAAAAACGGGAAGTGGAGTGTAGAGAGTCACTCCAAATAGATTATACATGCATATCATTTTCAAAAATAATCCCGGTGACAACGCCAAATAACTTCTAAATACATTCAACTAAAAAAAATTCCAGGTGATAATCTTTCTAAATAAAGTAATATTTAGTCAGGAGATAACAGCGTTACTTGTGAGTGATATGTATATAGAAATGTGTATATTTTTGTTGATTATTTTAGTGTAATAAAAATAATTACTTTAATATTTATATGACTTACTTGTATTTTATTCTTGAAGAACATGGCTTTTCTGCTCTTATTTTACAATAATTTGGTTTACATTTTCGCTGTATATTATCTAAATGATTGGTGGCTTTACCAACATTTAATTATGTTAATTTGTACATTAAACAGAAGGGATATTGTTTATTTAATGTTAAGTAAAGCGCACTATTTTAATTGATTCATTTCTTATTATTAACGGATAACAGACGTTCACAGGAATGTAACTAAATGTATATTGAAAAAAACACACACACGGATACAAGAATAAAACCCTTAACTTTTGGCTTAGCGAGTTATTTATTCGCAATGTATTAACTTGTGGTCCACTATTACATGGATCCATCTCGAGGTTTGTCTCTCAGTTGTTGTTTTTTTGACGACCAGTTGGCTGTCTATCACTTTGTTGTTCTATGTATGTATTTGTAGATGAGTCGATAGCCACTAGTTATCTAATCTATCAACTATTTTTTAATATGTTGTCAATCAGTTGGCTGTCTATCACATGGTCCTACTCATGTCAACAACTTGATCTAAGTACTCCTGCGTGTCGATTACTTGTCTGTCGATAACTTTGTCCACATATTGTGTCGACCAGTTAATTGTCGATCAGTCTTATGCACCCAAATTGATCGACCATTCGTATGTCGATCACTTTGTCCTCCTATGTATGATTTAGTCGACCATTGAGTTCTACTAGTGTCGGATACTTAGCCCACCTAGCATTCCAAATATTTGTCTACATTTTGTTGACCAATCGGCTCTTTATCACATTGTCCTACTCGCATCGACCATATGGTCAACATTGATTTTGCTCTACAGTAATTTGTCTGCCGACCACTTCTTCCACCCATTTTAACCACTGTGTTGTCGATCGATTTGCCGGTACCCCAATTTGTCGACCAGTTTGCTGTAACTTTTATCCACCTATCCATGAACTTCTCAACCAGTTGTTCCAAATCGTGCCGGCCATATGTTTCAACTATTCTTAAAGATATTTTTACAGCTTATCGACCAATTTTTATGATGCCAGTATAAACAATATGAACCTGTGTCTTATTTCCTTTACAGATACAACTATATTATTTATATATTTAAATCATAGGCTCATCATTAATGCCAATTGGTCCTAGTTAAACATAATTGTATCTAAAAATATAATTTATCAAGATTATTACACTTATTGTATTTCGTTGAATATCTTAGCTAAAAAAAGTTCATCTTACTTAAAAAACCCTTTAGTCAATGTAATTTTCATCCTACATATTCCAAAAAGTTTGTATAAGTTTTATATTAAATAGTTGGAATATGTAATCATCTTTACAAACAGCAAAGTCAATTTTTTTTCTTTAGTATCAAAAGTGTTAGCCCAGTGACGGATTTAGGGGAAGGGGTACGATCGCCACCCCTCCCCCTTCATAGAAAATAGTAATAAATAATGAGACCAATACTTTAAGGTTGTAAAGAATGACTGACACCTTCCTCACCTTATTTCCTACACGACCTAATCAAAAATAGGCAACAGCTCTTTCAACTTAGCTCAAGAGCAAAGCAAGTGGATTAAAACTAAAATTTTCCAGTTTTTATATTACTAAGTTTAGTATTAACATACATATTTTTTCTTTTATTACTAAAACACTTTAGACCTATGTACAGCACATATTTATTACTTTCATTGTGACGGCGACTTTTAGTTTGATGTTATTTTTGTGTTAAAGTTACGCATGGGTTAGTAAAAATTGTGTTCTTTCTTAAAGTCATATTATTATTTTATTATTGTTAATTACAACTATTTTGTTAAACTGGCAATATTATTATTAAAATTACTATAACTTAAAATCTCAACTAAAATTATTAAATTTATCCTTGAAGGAACCTTGTGTTGTACACGCATATTTGAACAACTTTGCTATTCCCGTGCTATTCCCCAAAACTTTGAATATCATTTAATGGTATAAGCATGGGTTTCCGAATGCATGTGTATAGGGGTTTTGTATTACTTTAGGTTCAAACAAGCTATATGTGCAGTTTGGGCTATGCGCTTCCGAACATCCAAGATGAATATAGTTTTAAATTGATTTTTTTAAATGTTTAACAAACATTAACACTCTTTTTCTCTAATTATTTAAGTTTATTCTAAACCATTTCTCGTTTTATTGTGTTTTGCTGCAAATAGAAGACTGCCAAATTCGATAAGCAAAACTAAACACTTTGTTAAATTTCTTGTCATAAAAAACGACTGAAATGTTTATTTCTTGAATTAGGATATTTCTGAATTTATTCTCATTTACTCGTTATTTTTGACTCGCCCCTTAACCCTGAAGGATAGAAAGCTTGCATGCTTCCACTATGACGTAACCTATAAAATAGGGCATAGTGTAGCTCGTCAAGGTAAGACTGATAGGCCTACTTTTCAGGGTAAGCGGAGTGTACCATTAGCATTAGTTAGTTTTTTCCCCCTCAAAACCAGATTCGGCCCACTAAATAAATCGGAGGCCATTATTAATTTTAAAAACTTTACCTATTCCATTCTCTCCTTGCCTCTATCCTTCTTTCCATCCATCCACCCACCAATAACCCACACATCCACCATTACACTCACCCATTCCATACCCCAACCTATCTACTTATCCAAATACCTACACATCCATTTACACACCCATATATCCACACATCCCCGCACTCATCTACCAACTTACACCCACCTACAAATCCATTCATACATCTATACATCCTCCCATCCAACATCACACCCTTCCATCCATCATCACACCCTTCCATCCATCATCACACCCTTCCATCCATCAATCCATCCACCCGTCAATTCATCCACCCAACTACTCACCTACCCATCCACCCACCCACTTACACATCCATCCATCTAAACACTCATTCCTCCAACCAACCCATCCGCTCCTTCCACATCCATACACGTATCAAACTATCTATCCACCTGTCCACCCATCCACCTCATTCTCATCCACACATTCCTTTAATTCCCTTACCTACACATCCATCTATCCATCCATTCACCCATTCTCATATCCAACTATCTAGCCATTCAGCCATACACTCACCCATCCATTCATACATCCACACATCCATCCATCCATCCATCCACTCACCCATCCATTCATCCATCCACACATCCATCCATCCACTCACCCATCCACTCACCCATCCACACATCCATCCACACATCCATCCATCCACTCACCCATCCACTCACCCATCCATTCATCCATACACACATCCATGCATCCACTCACCCATCCATTCATCCATACACACATCCATACATCCATAAATCCACTCACCCATCCATTAATCCATCTACACATCCACCCATCCATTCATCCATACTCATATCCAACTATCCATCCATTCACCCATACTCATATCCAACTATCCATCCATCCACACATCCACCCATCCATTCACTCATACTAATATCCAACTATCCATCCATCCACACATCCATCCATACATTCACCCATACTAATATCCAACTATACATTCATCCATTCAGCCATTCACCCACCTACACCTCCATCCATCCACCGACCCAACTATCACCCAGTATCATTTAGCATTTTGTGTGGGAAGCCAGAGCTGGTGTGGACGACAGAGGATGCAGACAAGGGCTTGAGCAAAACCGCACTTCCTTTTGTCCGAACAAAAAAAAAATAGAATAGGATGAAAAGGAAGGGGTGTATTGGTCGATCTTTACTTCCGGTGGTATTTCTCTCTCACGCTCTCGACCGGATGTGCTGAGAACTCAGGCCATTCAGGGAGAAGCGATGGTCACGTAATAGGTCAGCTAGTATCCCATTCAGGTAAAGTAGACGATTTGGCTAGAAAGTTATGATCAGAGAGAGGAAGTATTCAGTATTCAAATTCCTGTACAAAATATCAATGCGTATTTTCGTGCTCCACGACCATTACACTTCCAGGCCACCCTCATAATTACACTAATGCCCAGGTTAGGAAGGAAGATAAGAATTTTAAGGAATTGTACCATAATTTGCGCGGAGAAAAAGAGGTTAGGCATTTAGGAATAAAACACCTTCAGTACAATCAACCGGGGTTTTGAACCTAACCTACACGTTACTGGAAAACCAATGTTCCATTCATAGCTAAATAAATACAATCTTAGCTTAATATTACCTAATATTTTGTTATAACCCACACTGGTGAGCACACGGACTAAACGTAAAGCTTATTGAGTATGATTTTTAAGTGGACTTAGGTTGGAGCTCAAATCCCGGCTGGGTGTAATGAGGGTATATTTTTCTGAGATTGTTTTCTACCCCCTCTTCTCACAAATGTGGGTACGTTTTTATAAAAGTCTACAATTATCATCTTTACTTAATTAGTGTGGTGAAATATTTATAGCTAGAATGGGCAACAAGAATAGTTAAATAATTTAATACTAATAACCTGGCTTGTAGCCACCTATATAGTTTTGAAAAAAAATTAATAATGTATTTATATCAGAAAATAAATGTAAATTTCATGTTTGTATAGCGATTTTTATACAGGTGTTTTTGTGTATATATATTGAACCCTTATTTTTTACTTGTCAAGGTATTTTTTTCTACTAGATTTCTGTTATCTGATGTCTGTTACCTTTCCTGTCCATGAAATTTTCATGACTTTCTTTGGTTGTGTTGTAGTCTTATGGGTGTCGGGAAGTTGTCCCCTTTTGTTTTTCAAACTTGTGTTTTGCTAAAAAGTAAATAGATCCACTTATTTAAACGCTTCCTCTTTAAATTCCTATTCATCCTCATTCAGAGTGGATTGACTCACTTTGGTGGCCGCGTGGTCTAAAGACGCTAATCTAGTGTTGCACTAGACTGATGAAGATAGGGAGTTCAGGGTTCAATTCCAGTTGGGTGCACTGAGGATGGTTTTTCCTAAACGTTTTCACACGCTCCTTCAACGCAAATGCGGGTGCATTTCCTCTAAACTAAGCCTTCCCATTATTTAACTCATTAGTGTATTTAGTACACATGCGTATAAACTGAACAGGTAGTAAAACACGGCATTAAAAAAAAGGAAAAAATTTGATTGATTCTTGACTTAGTATTTTCTGGTCCAGTAAAAAATAAAGCTTAAATTTGGCATAGTCTTTTAGCGTATTCACCTCGTGAGTATTTTATTTATTTTTACATATATTAAGAGTTTGACATCATATGCCACGCGGTGAGTGGTACAGATAGCTACTCAATCACAAAACATAGAATGTTAAAGCTTGACACTTGTAATTAAGAAAACTCAAGAAGTTTTTAAAAATCACTTCTTTAAAACTCTTACTTAATATGGCTACCTATCTCTAAAATCGAGAAAAATATCAAGCTGAAACTTGGCACAGGCTATTGTTGTGAGTTTAGGTATCGTAAGAAAAGGCCAGTTTTTATGCAATTTTTCTAACACTTTTTTTTACAGTATAAATAAAATATTGCTCCAGTGGAAACATAGAGTTTAATTTTCTTCACATTGTGATATAAACAGTTTCTGAATATCTTTCATAAGCATAGTACCATTAAATGAAAAAACTTTTAAAAGAAGAAAAAAGTTGTATATATACATATATATTCAAAAATACCTTTATATATATTAAAGAATTGTTGCTATCCCATTATGTTAAGAAAATTAAACTCTGTTTCTACTAGATTAATATTATATTTCTTCCCCCGCCCCCCAAAAAATTTTACTATAAAAACTGCGTAAGCACTGCTCTTTTCCTGTGTTCCCTACACACCCACCCGGAAATTTTAGGGTGTGTTCGTGTATCACGTATTTTCTGTTACTTTAACATACGTTTTGATCCAAGTGCCTTAAACCACTTGACAATCAGGATGAGTAATATTAAATCAAGTAATATTGAAAGCTGAAACATTGCATTTTTACAGTATGAATTTTTATATTTTAGCCTATGTATTTTTTTAATAGCTTAAACTTCCAGCCTGATGCCTCATACAATTTGAGTTTTGGTGCAGGTGCATTTAAAGTCAACAAACCTATTTGTATTTTTATCCAAATTTATATCCTTAAATACCTGACGTATTAGACAGCCTGACTAACTATTTGGATAACCATTAAACTAAGAAACATAGAAAGTAGGACCATGGTATGGTCCTACGTACTTAGGCCCACCTATATTTGTTTATATATATAGTGAGCCTGATTTCTTAAACTGCGTATCATGGTTGTGGGTAAACTCAAAACCAATAAATTTTTTAACTTGTTATAATCACTTTAGAATACTGGCAGTAGGGCAACTCAAACATTTATTTTTTACTTTTATTTATAATGCGAGTCTGACAAATTAGACTGCGTGAGTACAATTGCGGGTTGCTTCAAAACCAATTTAGAAAAATGAAACTGTTCATACGTACTTAGGTAAAAATGATTGGAAAAACTGTTGATTTCTTTTAACTGTTACATATATTACGAGCCTGAAGATTAAGATCACATCATTACTGACTTATGATGTTAAAATGTATATTTTTTATTCAAATCTCGATTATATAAAATTCAGTAGTCCCATCACATATAAAGTAAACTCATAATCTTGATAAGTTTTATAAATAAGCAATGCATATTATTTTGTCATGCAACATGTTATATATGACGCAATCTCACTCTTTGATTAATTATTACATCATTATATCATGACAGGACAGTAACTTTTTGGCAGATCAAGATAAATGAATTTTAACACCGTTTAGTCTTCACAAATATACCCAGACAACATGTTTTAAACGGTGCTTTTTAATAGTTATTAATAAAAGTTCATATATAAAATGAATACTATAGTTTACTGTTGTTATAGTCTTCAAAATAGAGTATAAAAATCAAGAATTTATCAAGAATTTATAGTGTTTTAGTTGTCCAGGCTTTATTTGTCATTCTTCTGGGAGGTTTGACCCCAAGTGTCATTTATTTCACCTTTGAGATTTTAATTCACATTCGTGACTGCTGCTTAGCTCTAAATATAACACATTATATCATGGGTAAGAATTTATCTCTATTTGACCTTTTAATACATTGATATTCTAGAAATACTTTCTCATAAATTATTTTTTATGTAATAATTATTATTAATTTTACCAGCTTTGTGATAACATTGTCTAAGGCGTCACACTCGTAATGGATTAGACCACCTATTAAGGGTATATCGATGTTCGAATTCTTACCAGATGTTCTGAGAGTGGTATTCCCTAAATTATTGAACACGCTCCCTAAATGCAATTTCTGGTACAGTTTCTTTAAATTCAACCTTAACAACCTTAGCTTATTTAATAACATTAGGGTGACCTGGCGGTCTAGGGGTAAGGTGTCAGACTTCTATACTGGCGGCCGGGGTTCAATCCTCGGCCCCGGCAAAGATTTATCTGATTACCAAACCCTTCCTTCACATCTGACAAGACATATTGTGAATGTGGGGAATGCAAGGCCTCCACGGTGGTTCGGATTCCACGTTAAACTGTAGGTCCTTCATTTCATCTCACAATCACCCTACTATTACACATTAGCGTAAGTGCGTATAACCCGAACGGGTAGTAAGACGCGGTGCTAATAATAATAATAATAATAATAATAGTAACATTAATTTTGGATTAAATAATATTTGGTTACTAAATATATGTTTTTATTAATAAAAAAAACACGAATTTTTGTTTGGTCTCATGCTGTTTAACCCTTAAATTATTTGCTTTATTGAATTTTGCAAACACTATATTTTAATTAAATTAATTATTATTACCAAACCAAATCAAGCTTATTTTTACAATGTTAATTAGCATCTAGCAATTTTGTGTCAGAAATTAAGATAACAATATACATAGTATTCTATACACTCAATTTGTGGTTTTGATCAGATTTTATGCAGTTCAAAAAATATATAATTAGATGGTTGTGAGTCTGGGTGGTATTGACCTCTTTGGCTCTCCTTCTAGACTTTATCTTTTGGCTACATTATATGTTTTTAAATATTCATTTCAATAAATTAACTAGCATATTTTAGTGACTACGATTTAATGTCTACTATGCTTTTTAATATTAACTTATTTAATGTACTGTCACTCTATATGTTCATGTAATTTGTAATATGTTGTTTTTTATGTAACATTCATTTATACTGAAAGGTAACAAGCTTACGTTACTTTGTTCTACCATGGAGTAACTTGTGCCCTCCCATTATTAATTTGTTCAAAAAGGGCACTCAAGTAATATTAATATAGAAATAAATTATATATATAAACTTAAATTACATAAATATTACTGCACGCCCATAGCAATACTATGAGCGTAGGTCCTCTAACTGTTCTATATTCTCTCTCAATACATTCTTATCGATGTACATTAATACAATTAATACAACTGCTAGCATTTTTATTGCAAGTTACATACATTTTATATTCCAGGAAAGAGAATTCAGTGATTTACATTATACATGTCTAGACAAATTCTATTCAATAAAATTTCATTCTTATGTCAACAAAATTAAAGATCACCCAGTACAATTGACAGTTTTTCTGTCCACAGGTCATAAATCGCAACCAATTACACCCAATGTGTTGTTTCAGGTATGGATAGCAATATTTTAAAATTTATTACTAACATCCCGTGATTTAATTGTTTATTTTATTTTTAGCATAATATCTACAGGTTTTAGACATTAAAGAGTTGTTAAATTTTTACGTCTAACCAATTATTTTGAAGCAATATTTTTCTATATTTTTAATTATCTTGTGTCGGTCGGTTCATAAAGAAAAATTTTTCATAAATATATTCCGTATAGCTTGGAGACAATTCAGCTATAGTCTACTTTTTTGTGTTAAAAATGTTTCCCAAAAAATATTCCTTTAAATTTCCTTTTAATATATATAATTCTAAGTCGGAAAAAGAAAATAAGTTTTTCATCAGGATATAAATTTTGCTTGAAAATAATCTGGAAAAGATATGTTCTTTTATTAATATGTTTAAAAAAGTTTCTTTTTATCAATATAGCTATTATATATAAAATAGTTTTTAAATATCGTAGTTAAAACACAGCATAAGCGATGCTAGTTTTGGTATTACCAAGTATTTCTAAACTGTTCAAACTGGGTTTGTGTCAGTGTTTTATTTTTTACTATCTCTTAAAATTATTTTAAAATGCGGTAGATATTATTATATATTTTTTTATAGCTTTACAGTAATTTAATACTGTAAAAATGTAATGTTTATCATGTTAAATAAAGGTTTGGTAGTTCTCAATCCCTTAAAGATGTGTGATGTTTTTGTACTTAAACAAACCAAAGTCTGCTATTACTACTACTAACTATAGAAGGTATTATAAGCAATTCAAGTAGACATAATGAAAATTTATACGTAAATTGGTAATCTCAGATCATAGTTTTCAGCAATTTTTAGTTAGATATGCATACGTACAAGAGTTACTTTGATTTAAAGAGAGGAAAATTTTACATTGATATTTTGCCTTTAAAAAAACCCCAAAAATAATTTTGTTTTGTAGGTTTGAGTAAAGTTTTTCAAATTTAAAGTATATTATAAATCCATCCATGATAGTTAAAAAAAAAGTGTTGAATTATTTTAAAAGATGCATTAACATATTTCTGAAATTAATTCAGTTTTTGTTAGTAAATTTAACTGTTCCAAAAACAATAATGAAAATAATAATGTGAATACACATATTTTTTGTAGTAGCAGATTAGGTAAAACTGTACCAATATTTGTGTGGAAGGAGATTGGAAAACACTTCACAAACACATCCTTGGTACACCCGGTCGGGTTTCGAACTATGGCCTCTGCATCAGCTGCAAACTAGACTATAATCTGATCTTACCGATTACTATGCGTATTAACTGACAGTGGTTAGTGATATTTAAGCCAGGATATTTATTTATCAAACATGTTTTAATTCTAAAGTTACTTAACGCCCTGATCTTAGGGGATAGGATGAGAAAGGCAGTTTAAATAAAATGCACACACATATCTTAGAAGACAATACGTGAAAACCACACAAATAGATCCCGGGTGGTATAACATGCCTGTATCACTCAACCGAGATTATAACTTCAGTTTAACCATCGGCGATCTTGTCTTTTTCGAGCCTGTTTATTTAGACCACGTTACCACCGATGCACATACTAAGAGAGCTTGGGTGTTAAGTTCCTGGAGGAAAAAAAAAGTCCCATTTGTAAAAAGTAACACACAACACTAAAGTGCGATCGATAAATTCCACATCCTTTACTCCCTCGTTTTACCCACTTCTTTCAACCTTACACATTTATTTAAAAAGAGGGGAATGGGGTGCTATGGAAGGACGGTGGCTGGTGGTAAAAGGGGTAGAATGGGGGCATCACAGGCTACCTAAGCAATCAAGAGAAATTGCGATATTAATAATTCAAAAGAAAAAAAAGCAGGGAAGGGAATACAACTTTTCTCAGTCATTTCCTTGTTTTGCTCTGAAGCTTTTACTCATACGAACAGAATAGTTTGTCTTGTCAGACCGACACCGTCAGAAATGATGAATGGACATGTCCACCAACTCTTGAAGCGTCTTTATATATTTACTTGTATTTATATATATATAAAACTATATTGATATATTTTGTACTTTCTCATAAGAGATCCAATTTATAATGTTTCGAGTTTTCAAACTATACAAATTATAAACTGAATATTAATACAAATTAAGTGACACATAATTAATATATATACATACTTTTTGTGCATCACGTTTTACTACTTTTCTGTAATCTCAGTAGACCTACACTAATATAGTGGGAGTGAGGAAGGCTTAATTTAGAGGAAATTGTGCCCTCATTTTTATGTAAGAGGAGCGGGAAAAAAATTAGGGAAAACCACCAATCGACAAGTATAAACCTGATCACGGATCTAATTTTTATATCCGTATCACTATCGATTCAGTTTATTGTTAAATGACTCTTTAAGCCATGCGAACACCGATGCAGGTAAGAATCATTTTAAAACAGTTCAATTACACTGTAAATATAAGTAATAGGAGAGTAAGCTAGGCTGTAAATATAAATAGATTAGACCGTATACGTAGGGCCGTAAACCCTACGTCACCATATAGACACCTCTTTAATTAATAAAGCTCTTTGGCGTCAAACTACCAGTTCTGTACCTTAGAGGTCTCACGGATGAAATGAGATAAAGACACCCACCCACACAAGGGCAAAGGCCCGGTGAGAGGGGAGGGGTGACAATAATGCAATAATAAGAATAGATAGCGGTTCTGTGAATATTAATTTAGACCTTGCTACCTACATGTTATTATCTTTGTTAAAATCAAAGATTTCTCTTTGGATTTTAAGTTGAAATATTAACTATAATTTCTCCTTGAATTTGAAGTTGATATTTTCCCTTGGTGATCAAGTTAATTATAAAAAAATTAACACTATATTCAATATTATTTTATAGTCATATAGAAAAAACATGGCTTCCCTGGCTTAAAACGTGAGGCCCACAATATATCTCAAAGTTAAACACATTCTCTAACTAGGTACTCGATTAATTAATTATAATTATAAATTAAAATCGATTGAGATGAGCTATTAGACAAAAATATTTTTAAGTGACCACAATATTGAAACAACCAGATTTAAAAACTTAGTAAACTATTTGCTAAGTCTAGGCTTAAATAATAACTTGACAAATTTCGTTTGGATTATTCCACAAATTTGGCAGTTATCATGCAAAAACAAATTGTATAGATTTTTAAGTGACCGTCATATTGAAATGGAATATAGATCGAAAAACCATGCGTTTACTTTGCTCGGTCTAGGTTCAATGAATGTCTTTGCCAAATGTAGCTAAAATTGGCTCCTGAATTTGACAATCACTGCGTAGCAAAGATCCGGACTCAACGCACTTAGATGAAATGAATTTGCCTGCCCACTTCGGAGTCAGTATGGTCTAAGGCATAAGTCTCACAATATACTAGATTGATGATAAGGGAGAGATCAGGGTACAAATCCCGGTCAGGCGTACTTTTATTTTCCTAGATGATTTTACACTCTACCTCCACATAAATGCGGGTATATTTCCTCTAAATTCAACCTTCCTCAAACATAACACATGAGCTTAATTAGCAAGTGTGCATATGAGTAAAACAGCTAGGAAGACGCAGTGGTAAAAACAAATAAACAGCAGCAAACAAGCAGCCTTAGCTTTCTTGTTGCGCCTGAGATAGCGTCATAGTGCAATCGGTCTGGGTAGACCCAACATCTTTTAAGATACACGGTGTGTTTTAAGTTAATGAACAAAAAGAGTGAGAAATAGTTTTATTACAGGAATGAAAGGGGTAATATTATGTCTACCAGTCACTTCACAGTTTCCTCCACTCCTGCCACTAAATAAACATATGCAAAGTGTTAATTATGTTCCGCATTTAAGCCTGAAGCAAAATAATGTATTAAAATTATAGCACCGCGTCTTACTAACCGTTCGGATTATACGCATAAGCACTAATTACGCTAATGGGTTAGGAATAGGAAAGGTTAAATTTAGAGCAAGTGAACCCACATTTGTGTGAAGGCAGAGTGGAAAAGCATTTAGGAAAAGCCACCCCCAGTTCACCCGACCGAAATTCGAACCTCGATATCCCCGTCCTTGGCAGTCCAGATCAACACGAAACAAGCGCGTTAGCTAACTAAGCTACTTATATGAATAAATTAATATAAATTATAGTAAAAGTATTGTATATAGCTGTGAAATTTATTAAAAGATTGAAAATAAACCAAGTTACTATTTAAGTCTAGCATAGCTATAAAAATATGTGTGTAGGTAAGACCCATACAATAATTTAGAAGTTGTTTGATTCTAAGCAAAGTGTTCATTTAGATAAAACATACATTTTTTAGAAAATACGTATTAATTTATCTTATTCATAACTTGATCGGGTCCTGGATTTTTTTCTTGATCCCAACCGTTTTCTGGATGTTGATCGCTTTTTTTTACTTCTACTTCGAGATTTTGATTTGCATTGTCTTCTTGTTTTGGATCTAGAGCGTTTCTTGTTTTTAGAGCGTGAACTCTTTCTAGCTGAGCAGTCTTCAAACAGATCACTATCTGACGAGGAGCTGTCCGATCTTGTTACCTCCTCTTGAACACAATCACATTCGCATTCAACTCCACCGTTTGATGTTCCGCTGCATCCGGAATCTTGTCTCTCAATGTTCGCATTGTTGGCCGGATTATTTTCCCTACTCAGACACCGCATTTTCCTATACTTCCTTTTATAGAAGCCAGCCCGGCACCAATTCCTGCGCAGATCCATCGCGGGTGATTTGACGGCCGCGTAAAAAGGCCCACATCGCCGGATGAAGCCAACGTCCTCGGCGTATTTTAACGCCGTGGTCACCTGAGACAGTACGTCCCCATCCACGACGTAGTGGTGCTCGATGTAGAACGATATCTTCTGAGGGGTGCTGCCCAAATACTCCGCTGTCCTGTTGTCCCTACAGTCGCGCTTTATTTCCAGACACTTCAAAGCCTCCAACGCCTCCAAAACCTTGACTAGGAATCTCGGAGACTTAGCTGCGGCCGGACATGACTCGTGGTTTGGATATACAGCCATCTGAATGGGTTAGGTGAACGTATGAGATTATTTTTTGATGTGGACTATAAAGATATTTAAATTTGGCTTTAAGATCAAAAGTTGGACCATAAAAGTCTTTAAATTTGGCTTTCAGAATAAAAGTAGCCATAGTAACGTTTCAATAATTATGATAAATAGTTATATTTAATTGCAAACTAGCTCTAACTCTCATTATTCTGATTTGCCGATAGTGGTGAGGACGGAACTTGAATCTGGTTTTGGTGTTACTAGCGTGTTTTTTCACTAATTTTTTTCTCACTTGCCTTTTAGTAAATGCGGGTAAATTTCCTCTAAATTCTACTTCACTCATTCCTACTCTATTAGCCTTATCTAACCCATGTACGTGTAACCCTAAAAATTAGTAAGAAACAGGGGAAAGAAAATATTACGTTAATCCAGAAAAATTATTGAAGGAGTTTCAAAATTGCAACAACTGTTATTCGAGTTCTTCTTATCCTGTTCAGGTATCGACCACAGGGCTTGTTGGTTGAAAGAAAGAGTGAGACCAAGCTACGAGCTAAAGTTATATAATATAGATAAGTGAATACTTCAGTATTATAATAAAATCCTTTAAATTCTTTATTTCTTCTTCGTCTGTGATTCAACTAACTGAAATATTCACCGGAATTTATTGAAAATTTTCCAAAAAGTTTTCCCATTGAAAGTTTACCACCAAATTTTTCCATACGTATGTACTAACTACATTATTGAACTAATGATGGATGATTAAGGATTAATTTAGAAGAAGTGTACCCGCGTTTGCGTGGAGGGAGAAACTAGTCTAACATGAGAGTGACGTCTTAAACCATGCGGCCACAGGAGCACACATAAATAAACATACACACACACACACACACACATATACATGCTACAAAATGTATTTTAAATATTTTGTTAAGCTAATTTATTTAGATAAGGTCAGTTTGGTTTTAACGTTACACATTATTTTAATTTTGGTTATATTACATACACATAATTGTGAATATTACAATGTAAACAAGAAAACAAATGTTGACACTATAGCAATGAACAATCCATACAGATGAGCGGTGGCTAGCCAACGTAATTCATAGCCATCGTTCACGTGGTCTTCATTGACCTACAATTTATTTAAATGTAAATTTAAGGATACATTTAGATCATACCTATACAAGATACTCAGAAAATTAAAAAAAAATATATTTTATAATCTTAGAATTAAAGGTGTTCAATTTGTATAAATGATCGTATGGGCTGTATCAATGAATACATCTTAAAATAAACTTTATATATCTATATTTACCAATCGTAATATATATAGTACTAGTATAAATTAGTATAGTCTAAATATATATTAGTATAAATTAGTATAAATATTTGGATAGCCCGTATGGGTGGTAAGGCATGGATTACGAAAGCAAATAAATACACGTGTATATATGAGGTAGGGATGAGTAAGGATAGAACTTAAGAGTAAGTGAGAAATCGTTAGCACGCACGGCAGGAATTTGAACCCAAACTTTGGTGCCAACATTGAACCAGACAAGACGAGACTGAAGCCTTGGTCTGAATGACCACTAGTGCTGAAAATGACCCAATATATGATTAACTTGATTAGTGCCAGCCATATCACCTTTACTGTAATATTGTTTGGATTGCTTTAGTAAATCAACTTAATACATGAACCATAGTATAGCCATAGGTAGGAATTACTAATGGATACACGCGTTTTTGTTTTGTTTCATCCATCATATCCTACTACCCGTCTGGGATTAAAACATTTAAATTAAGCTGATGAGATAAGGTTTAATAATATAGAAGAAATAAGAATAAATCTATTCACATTTGCTTAGATGGAGAGTGGAAAATCATTTAGGAAAAATACCCTCACAGTACACTTGGCTGGGATTAAAAGCCTGACCTACCCATCAAACCAAATGAACCCGAAATTTAACCCGCTTACCCATTGATGCGAGTGCTATTGTTAATGAAATCGAGAAATTTGTATATTGTGTATCTGGTTTTGATTAATTTGTTTTCTAACGTGATTATACTGTCATACAAAGTTGTTTATGCTATCACATTCCCCAGCGGAAATTGATTTTCGTTCGACAGTAAATATATATAAAGCAAGGAGTGGCATATTTTAAAATATAGATGAAAGTGAGAGAATAGGATTAAAATAAACGTGAGCGGGGAGAGACAAGGAAATATAGTGGAATTACTGTGGGAATGTAAATTATGAACATTATGTTTTATTTTTTACTTTCGAAATTGGTAAACCTACACCAGTGGGTACACACACACACACACACACACACACACACACA
>CABEEJ010000008.1:437711-460607 GCA_901482245.1 Timema douglasi | reverse complement strand
ACACACACACACACACACACACACACACACACACACACACACACACACACACACACACACACACACACACACACACACACACACACACACACGCGCACACACACACAGGTGTCAGTCACTATCGTTGAGTCTGGTTTGATGATGACCTGGAGGTAGGAGTTTCTAATTATAATTAGATGTATTGAGAGCTTTTCGCCTTGAATTGTCTCCCACGTTCCCTCCACATGTGAGTAAACATCCTAACCCCCAATTTATTATTGGAATTGTTTTCGAATAATCCAGATGGGTAGTGAAACATAGTCCCGGTAGGACTCAAAGTATCTTCTCTTCTCATTGGAAGGCTATTGGTCCAAAATCATAGAAAAAATCAGGGCCTATCAAATATAAAATTCAAGATGAGTAGAATAATATGCTGTAAGGTGGTAGCTTAATTGGCTAAATAATTATTAATTTGGACCATTCACAAATATCAAGTTGATAAAAACGGATCAAGATGAAAAAAAACCTTATAGTTATCTACATTGATAGTCTTTAATATTTGATTTAGGCCCTAGGGCAAAATGCAAGAAGGAGGCTGAGTATTTTGAGTTCTAGAGTAGTGCTAGTGTAGCCAATCAACTCTGATACAGCCGGCTAGAAATCGTAAATTTATACGAACATTTTTGCACGTGGATCATTTTTGACTAAACGTTAATGAAGATAAAGAGTTAATAGAAGTTCCTAATACTGAGCATTGTTGAAATATTAAAAAATAATTTAGATAAAAATTGCAGTTAAAGGGCCATTTTAGAATGGCTTTACAGCTAAGCATTGTTCATAAATCTTAAATCTGTCATAATAGGGACATTACATAGTTATTAACAAGAAACTTTGTCACATTGTCCCTCATCGTCACCACAGAAAATTTCGAGTAATCATTTAAATATGAATGCACTGAATATATTTATGGATTATCGTGGGTATTTTCTGTTCTCTTTTACACCAGTATCTCACGCACACACACATAAACGCAGATGTGAGTCATGAGCTAAGTTAGGCCTGCTATGACGAACACCCTTAATGTTCAGCTCTAACTGATCATTAAAGTTTAAATGCGAAAACGAGGCTCAGTACAGTTTAAGTGCTAGTGTAATGTTAGTGTAGTTTTAATATCTAGCTCTACTTCACCTAGAAACACCTTGTCCCTTATTGGCTAGTAATTACTGTTAACTTATCTTTAGGGTGAACAATCGAGTCATGACTCAATTTTAGCATTTTATGTTTTGTTAAAATTTATGTATAATTACTAAAATTCTGATTTTTGAATTTTTGCGCTAAAATAAATATGGTTTAATAAACATGTTTTAATCATAAAATTAATTATTATTATTATTGTTGTCAGATAATATAAAATGTCAGATCACTACCCTATAGCGATGAAAATAATGTATAAAAATACACCAAATAAATGCTCACTGTCTCCCGCGAACAAAATACTTAAAATAAATAGAAAGTCTGCGTTAAGCAAACTAAAAGCAGTGGATTGGGGAAACCTGATTACGGACTTAAAAGACTTGAATATAAGATATGACAACATAATTTTGACTTTTAAGGAAGTATATAATACAACAAATTGTCCAATATCAGAACAAAATACAACCAACACAATTTGGATTAACGCCTACCTTTTAGGAAAAAATAAAATCAGAGATAAACTCTATCATCAATGCAAGTCAAATCCAACCAATATAATTTATGAGCAAGAATATAAAAAGGAAAGGAAAAAGGTAAAAAGAACCATAATAAAAGCCAAAATTGAACACCATAGGAAACTACTCAGGGACTTTAAAAGGTAACATGAAAAAACACGTGGCGTGAAGTAAACAAAGTGATAAGTAAACGTAGCAAAAATAACTTTGATGAAGAACTTACGCACACATTTAAAAATACAGAGAACTTGAAAATAGTGTGTAACAATTTTGCATTTTCTTTTGACAATAGAATAATTGAAATATTACATAAATGCGATATGAAACTACTTACACAAATGGAAGACACAATAGCCAACACTTCATTGTTCATACCTAAAACTACCTGTACAGGAATTAATAAAATTATCTCTTCATTAAAACAAAACAAATCTCCAGGATATGATAACATTACAATGATGGAAATACGAAAAATAGGACCAAATTTAATTCCGGCACTCGTAGATATAATAAATACCTCAATAGAAACTGGCACATTTCCCAACCAAAAGAAATGCTCTCTTATTAGACCCATTTACAAAGGTAGGAGCCATTTAGATTACGGTAATTACAGACCCATAGGAATACCACCAACTTTTGAGAAGATATTAGAAAGATATATGGCTAACAAATTGACAGACCATTTAAATAAATTCAATATAATAAACCCAAGGCAATATGGATTCCAAAAACACAAAAGTGCTAAAAACCCTCTAGAATTTTTTTCTAATAAAATTAACAAAGCTCTTAACAACAATAAGCATGTTTTGGCCCTATTTATTGACTTCAAAAAAGCGTTTGACACGCTTGACATTGATTTATATTATTGAGATCATTAAAAATGATTGGAATTGGTGGACCGTACTTAAGATGGTTTAGCGACTATCTAATTAACATACTTTTCTATGTACAACTTAACACTCAAAAAAGTGAAACCAAAGTGACAAATATGGGAGTACCACAAGGCTCAATACTAGGACCTGTTTTATATCTAATTTACGTCAATATTATCACAAGACAAGTAAAGCATGGACACATCTACATATACGCAGACGACACCACAGTAATGATTATTCACGAAAACTTCCAAATAGCTGAATACAACCTGTAACAAGAATACAACGAGATACAAATATGGACTCATGATTATCGTCTAATAATAAATTTAAAGAAAACTAAAGATATATATCTGTCCTCCTAAAATGAACCATACAAGAGTCAATATTACCCATCACAACTATACATGTTTGCACAACTAGACACAAACATGCTGTGGCTGTATCGAAAAACTGGACGCAACAGACAGCCATACTTACCTTGGACTTAATTGACAAACATCATAAATGGGACAGGCACATACAAAAACTTGAGAACAAACTAAAAGGATTGGTATATGTTTTTTACCATCTTAGAATGTACTTGGATTATTAATTATTCAATTATTCAAAAATTTATAAACCCTAATCTGCGTTAAGGTGTTTTTGTATTTTATTATTAGCACCGCGTCTTACTACCCGTTCGGGTTTATACGCACTTACGCTAATGTGTAATGGTAGGGTGATTGTGAGATGAAATGGAGGACCTACAGTTTAACGTGGAATCCGAAACACGGCGGAGGCCTGGCATTCCCCACATTCACAAGATGTTTTTGTATTATACTAACACAAAGGTTAAGGGTGGTACTCAACAATGTTTGATTTAGAACCAAGATTTGATAATTAAAAAAAGAACACATGGTTTCCCAATAAAAAACATAATGTTGAAAGCCATTCGAAATTCGCTTGAATGACCTTAAAAAACAAAGTTATACCCTAAATATTAAAATTGCATAGGTACTATATTATCACCCAAACACTCAGATGTGTTATTTTATACACCCCACTAAAACACCACTGGAACTACATTTACATTCAAATAAAAATCAGATTCCTTGCATATCTCCCTTAGAATACACTTACACTCCCTAGCACTTAAACACTCAGTATAGTAGCACTTAAACAACACAGCAAATACTGCTGGCATATCTCCCTTAGAATACACTTACACTCACTAGCACTTAAACATTCAGAATCGTTAGTGTCAAGCACACAGACTCATTGCACATCTCACTTAGAAACCCTTACAGTATATTAGCACTTAAACAACACAGCAAATGGTCCTAGCATATCTCCCTTAGAATTCCCTTACTAGCACCGAAACAGCACTGAGACTCTATATCGAATACCGTTTTTAGACTTTCGTAACAGCAAATCTCGCGTCACCTACAAACCAAACCAAATCAAATAACATTTCACTTGACATGTTTTATTACAAGTCTATATCAACATTAAGCCCTTTATGTGATTACTGGATGAATTGCTAACATCAATAACACAAGGCCCTTTCGGTCCGTACAAATATTTATATTAATTAGATAGGGGTGGATAAAATTGAATATAATAGGAATTCACCCATATTTTTATGTATAAAGAGTGGGAACATATATAGGAAAAACACCCTCAACACACCCGGCTGGAATTCAAACCGTTTAAAATATTCGTAACCAACAAATCAAATCAGAACAAGTTTACGCCTTAGTCCATGGGCTCACCTACCCGGGTAAGCATACATCACCTTGTTTAATAATATTATTTAGTAAATAAAATATAATGAATAATACTTTACTAATGTAATATATCACAAACTAAACTTAATAAAGTCAGACCCTTGATATTGTTTTTTGTTTGTTAGTTTTAACTTCTAGAGTTGTTTATTTCACCACATCATACCTGTCCAAGCTATTAAAATTTATTACAATAAGGGTACATATTAGAAAAGTAGAGTTATGAGGAAACGTACTCTCATTTGCATAGAGGCAGATTGAGAAACCATTTATAAAAAAACTTTCTCGGCCAGGGTTTGAACTCAGACGGGCAAAAACAACTTTATGATATTTACATTTAGTTAGTTTGCGTGCCCACCGGCGCCTGTGCTACTAAAGTTATTTTTGGCACGTAGAAAAGTTACGTTAAATAGATAAAATCGTTTCTTCTTACAATTTGAGTTTCTCTTGTCCCTCCCAATGAATTTGGAAAGAGATGAGGGGTGACGTTTCCCCCTTCCTTCTCAAACCCCCTTCGTTGAGATGCAGTAGTGAAATAGACCCTTGAAAGTTGATCACGACGTAATCAAGGAACAATTGGGCCAAGCAAGGGGGGTAGAATAATTCACCTCCACCAAGTAACGAGAATTAAGGCACCACTTAGTTGAAGGGAAAATTCAAACATTGTATTATTTTTCATAGGTATTGCAATTATTACGCTTCAAAACCACTAATTACCGGTGCTGAAAATAACCCAATATATGATTAACTTGATTAGTGCCAGTCATATCACCTTTATTGTAACATTGTTTAATACATTAACTATATTATAGCTATAAGTAGGAATTACTAATGGATACAATTCTTATTCATCTTAGAACTTTCTTTGGGAGGGCTGTTAAATTTTCCCCCCCAGTAAATCTAGTAGAGCCGTAATTATGGGATGTGTGTGTTTCTATTGTTCACTCCCTTACCCTTTACTTACAAGAGTATAATTGATTTATTTGAGATAGTTAGCGTGCTTTTTATAAACTGATGGACCCGATAATAATTTTTTATTTAATCACTGCGTCTTACTATTTGTTTAGGCTATACGCATATATGATAATTATTTCATCAGGGTAAGTATGAGGAGGGAAGCATTTTAGAGATAATCTACCTGCACTTTCATGGAAGGAGAGTGGGGACACATTTAGGAAAACCACCCTGAGTAGATCCGACAGGGATTTGAACCCCAATCTCCCCGTCAACAGAAGGCAAGTCTAACACGAAAGTGACACCTTAGACCATTTGGCCAGTGAGGCGGGTATCAGTAAATTACTTATAAAAAAGGTTTAATTTGTTCAAGACAGAGTACTCAGTGTTCTGTTCATTAATTCATGAGTAATCGCTGTAAATGGGAAACCCCAATTTCAGCAACTATAAATAATTTGGCAATGCTGGTTAACAAATTCAGAAAGCTGATCTCAGAATTACTCAGACGTGCTACCAACTAAGCTAATATAAATTATATATAAAGAAAATGTCCCTCAAGTACCTAAGATAGTAGCTTGTTAACGTCATATAAAATTCATAGCACATACAACCCAAATTATCTTTAAATAACTTTATAATTATTCAATAAGAATTTATTGTGTTTATAATAATTTATTTTGTTCTCAGAACTGCGACAGTTTACGTGAAACTTCGTTGAAATGAGCTAGTGTCACCTTTTCATATTTAAAAAACCTAGCTGATGAAACTTGAAATACAAGTTTAAAATTTTTTTTTTAGGAACATATTGATATATCTTGTTTCCATTTTGACACTACCTGTATATTAAATAACAAACAATTTTTTAAACAGTGTGGAATTTCTAGACTTCTTCAGCGCGTTCCAGCTATCCAGTAAGTAGCATCCTTAAGAGCGCGTCTCATCTTACGTATAAACCATAGCTCATGTATGTAATACAGTTAGAATAAGGTGTATCATACTGCACTTTTATACTATACTTTATAAAACGGTTGAATTTAGGTCAGTAAAAACAATTTACTGTTAAAAAAAATTAAGGTGAGATTGGCTCTTACATGAGAAAATTTAGTTATTAACCTACCCACTTCGGTAACCGCATAATATAAGGCACTACTTTCATAATAGACTAGACGGCCGATGACGGGAGATCGTGGTTCGAGCTCGGTCGAGAGTAGTGGGAAGTTGGAGCCTCAATATTTATAATCCATTTACTTTACTTTGATAACTCTTGTAATTCCTTTATCCTTTGACAACTGATTTCTGGCAAGTGTAGTCGCTGACACTGCACTCGTATAGCACTAGCAATAATTCTGTTCTTCATAGGAACAGCACAGCACAAATTGGGTCACCACATTCGTCCAAGAGTTCTCTGAATGTCAACATTAAAGACATACAAACATCTACTAGTTAACTCAGGTCTAACGTTTGGACCTTAAAAACTCTCAACAAGAAAATAACAACACACTTTAGCCAATAACAATAAATATAAATGCAGAATGTTCTAGCATAATCTTTCTTAAATAACTATTTAACCATAAGTGACCCGCTTCAGTGGCCGAATAGTCTAAGGCGTCACTTTCATGTTAAACTCACCTGCTGATAACAGGGAGATTGGAGCTATAGTTCTGGTTGAGTTTACTGTGGGTGTTTTATTTTTTAAGATGGTTTCCCACTCTCCTTCCAAGCAAATGCGGGTAGTTTACCTCTAAAATCATTCTTTTCTAATTCCTATCCCATTAGAATTATTTTCATATATGTGTTTAATATGAACAAGTAGTAAGATGCAGTCACAAAAAATAAAACACACCTGCAAATGTTTCCGAATAATAACTAAAATATAATATGGGTAGGGCTTTAAAGAATAAAAAAAAAAAGATAAATTCAATTAATTCACATCTGTGTGTATGGGCCGTGGGGAAGACATTAAAAAAAATAACACGTTCAGTATATCCAGCCAATATTCGAATCTTGACCTGTCGATCACGGTCAAACAAGTCTGTATAAGCTTGCCACAGATATGGGTCTCAGAAGATATTGAACTGAAGTCGAACTCAAGAAAAGTACAGTATAGCTTTTCCCCCCCCCTCATCTCTCGAAGGAACCATAACCAAGATACACCATCCATTCCCCCCCTCCTCTCACAGTCCACCTCCTCAATACTCCCAGAGACATCCCATAGTTTCAGGAGTGAAGGCACGCATCGCTTACATTCCCTCGATGGGCTCTGGGGAGAAATCCCCAAAGATCCGACTGAGCCACCGGCACGGCGCACGAACAAACACAAACATTGAACAATCGTGTAGACGAGAGTAGGCGCCTTCTAAATTACCGTGGCGGCGTCTAGACAAAAACTGTTCTCAGGTTGCAAGGGGTTGCCATTTGAGGAGTATAGACACACGTTTGGTTCTGAAGAATAATATAATATTAAGTTTCGTCCGGGCCCATGGATAAATTGTAGCTTAGATACAGTCTGATTTTAATAGTAAGCCCGTTATCTGAAAACTGCTGCCACAATGGCGGAAATAAAAATATTATAATTGTATTAATATACTAAGCACATCTGATTAATAATATAAACATAAATTAGTAGGCTAGAAGTATTATTGTAAGTATTTGATAACTTTTTAATTAATAAATCAAATAAAACATATCAATAAATGACAAATTTTAGTAACTTTAAATCAATGTTGGGGGTTTGAAGTGGTCTTCCTATAAATATCAAGCTATAGGTAACAACATCTAAAAATATTTGTCACATTGTATCAGCGTAGTCTGGAGTCTACCTAGGTGCCCATGATATTACCAATCAGATGTTGCGCTTGGTTTGAATATTGACAGAACCTTTATTAGTAGGCCTACATGAGTTTGGTGTTTACTGTAACTAACACAAACCTATTTCATGTGACATTATTGTTAGACTTGTAAACATAGTTTAAATTTTCCGCTCTGAAATGTTCAAAGAGCCACATATTTTGGTTGGTCACTAATTTCTAAATACCCAAGAACAGGAAGGTGAATGGTTTAAGGGCATAGTGTGGATATTTGGGAATCGAATTATGTAATTCAATAGGATGGTTACTAAACCAATTGTATTGGCATTTTCAATTTCCTACTCCCCTGTGTGTTTTACCACTGCTGAACAGATCCCATCCACTCAGTCACTCTAAACATCCACTTGGTAGTAAGTGATTATTGGTTTCTTCCCAACTATTCTAGTGCCTTAAGTCAGGATGCGAGTTTAGATAGGTATGTTTGTATTTTTTATATCATTCAACGTTTTTGTCCAAAATGAATAAAATATTTACCCAGTAGAAACATTTAATCTAATTAGCTACACACAAAACGCTAAACTGTTCTCGAGTATTTCCATGAACACAGTGGAATTTGATGATAAACCTTTAAATTAAAAATAAACATTCCTAATCAAATTCCATGATGCTCATAAATATTATCCAAGAACTGTTGAGACTACTATGGGAAGCAACTTGAAATTTAATGTTTATTTTGGGGCAATATTTTAACTATCCTCGATAAAAACGTTGAATATTGTAGAAACCATGCAGACTCTGACCTTTGTTCACGTTCCATTCTATCATACCTTTATTAAAAAACAGTTTTTTTAACACCACATATTACTACCCGTTCGGTCTGTACGCTTGTGTACTATTGCGTTAGTGAGTTAGGGATTATTAAGGTTGCATTTTAGAGTAAGCTTACCTGAATTTGTTTAGTGAGAGTGGAAAACCATTTAGGAAAACCACCCCCAGTAAACCCAACTGGAATTTAGAATCCAATCCCACCATCATCAGCAGTCTAGTCTATTGCGAGAGTAACTCCCTAGACCAAGCGGTCACCTAAGCTGGTAATAGTGGAATTGAGACTAGTAAAACAATTGTACCATATTAAAAACTATATTATTTTAAAGTAAATTTTATCGCTCAATCGGTAATGTGTCTGCCTAGTGAGCCAGTGGTCCCTTGTTCTCTTTCTGACGGGGCCAAAACATTTAAAATTGGTAAAATTAGGGCTTCCCTTTTCACATAAATTAATTATTGGCCAGGGAAATGGGTGTAGTGTATGTTCTAAGATAGTGTTTTTCCGTTGGTCATGTGTTGATATAATCAGTAAATTCAGAAAGAGAACGTTAAATACTCCATGAATGAAGTTAAAAATAAAATTTTAATAATTGTAATTTCACTGTTTTGAAATTAAGAATATAAAAACCGTACTTCGTAGGAATTTATGTTTCTAGCTTAGCTCTCTGTGGATCCTCGTGGAAGAATTTTCCAAAGTGAATTCATTGAGAACTCATTTTACAATTACACGTATCAATGATGGTTAGCTAGTCAGTTAACTTCAAAATGGTGCAAATTGAAATGGTTGGCTTGAAATTAATATAATTTGTGACTATCTTTTAAATGAATGAAGAGAATTTGTAGAGGAAAAAAGGAAGAAGAAAATGAGATGTTGGTAGATAAGACCTCGTCAACAATTTCACATAATGCTTTATCCCTTAACATTTTAGTTTTATATTATTTTACCTTGTTATTTCAAAGGTTTGGATTTTCTTGTAGTAATGCTAAAATTTTTGACATATGTTCATATTTCGATTTAAAAACCAGATTTAATTTAAAAAATGACACTGACTACGATCATTGAAACATTGCTATGAGAAAGTGTCTACACGGTTCACTTTTAATGTTTCATCCTCGAGGATTCATCCATGGTGAACGAAATTAGAACCTGATACTACTTTGCTAATTGTTAATCTTAGACGATCACTTTCGATGGTTGTTTATTTACACGGTTCACTCCTCTTTCACTTTGGATGATTCATCCATAATGATCGTGCAAAGTGAACCGTGTAAACGCGGCTTTGCTCCGGATTAATTGGACGTTTGATGGTCTCTTAAAGAGTCCGTTTCACCAGACAGATAGCGCGTATCTTAGGTAGCTAATAATGCTTTAATCAGACGTCGAATCATAGTGTGGCTTGGTGTTACCTCACTTTAGAAAATGGTGGAATGACCAGAAAAACAATTTTATCCTTAAATAAAGGGGAAAAAAAAGAAAAATAAAGTACAGCAAAATTACTCGTGTCTCTTAAACTTGAACATGGACGAGGAAATATTACAATATATTGCAAGCTGCAGAGATGAGGTTTCTAAGAAGTATTGAAAATGCTACAAGAAGAAATAGACTAAGGAGCAAAAACATTAGGAATAACATAAAGGTTATAACATTAGAAGAGGCGTTTAAGAGGAAAAGGTTGCACCAGTTAGGGCATGCGATAAGAGTGGAGGAGGCCAGTAAGGAAAAGGGTAGAATATTTATTGGAAGACCACGGATGAGATGGATGGCCCAATCGCAGGACATGGGACCTAAAAGTTTGGACTGAAGACTCGTGGAAGAGAAGGAAGCTTGGAGAGCTCGAATTGAATCGAAGGGGTTGTGCCAGACAACCCGCAGAGGTGGAAACTTCCAGTGACGATAATGATGATGATGATGATGATGATGATGATGGTAGAAACATGTAATAATAATATTATATTTAAGCCAGTAAACCCTTGCAAAACTTTCACACATTCAACCTCCCCTCCTCCCCCCACCCCCAAAATTTACTCTTTTGTTTGGTTGTTGAAATTAAATACTCAGCGAAATGTGTACAAAAAATAGCAAAGAGAGTTTATTTTCGGTAATTGATACAAACATATTGTTAGATTTTTCTTTTAAATTCAATTTCAAACAAACAATGTGTTTTTAACGTAAAGTGAGTATGCTATGTCAGAAGTAGGTAAAATTTCTATCCACTGATACCTTGTTCATGGCTGTAGGCTTTGTATTAGTTGATAAAAAAGGGATGTTGACAACATAAATAATATCTAGAATTAAAAACTGTTATCTGACCCCAATTTCACTGCTGTAAAGTAAAGAAGTCACAAACCCGAACTTTGATAAACTTTCTGGTTTGAGAGTAATCGAGTACGTATTTTAGTACCGCATATTACCACTAGTTTGGTTTATACACCTATGCACTAATTACACTAATGTGTTAGGGCTTAGGAAGGTTGAATTTAGAGGAAGTGTACCAGATTTGTGTGAAGAGATAGAGGAAAACCATTTAGGAAAAACCCTCAACACACCCGACCGGGATCGAACCCCGATCTCCCCATCTTCGACAGTCTAGTCTGTTACGAGGCTAGCACCTTAGATCATGCGGCCGCCTAAGCGGGAAATCGAGTACTGAACTTCCCCTTTAATCGTTCATGAGATGCTGTTTTAATGCCACGTGTGTAAATTAGTACGAGCGAGCAAGAGCCCGTAATCAAAGAAAGTCAATCAGAGATAACAAAACTACTTCTTATATAGGTGGGCATGGCGACTTAAAATTCAAGCTCGTGTAGTCTGGTTTGTCGGTGACGTGGTGAAACGGTTAGAATCCCGGCAGGGTGTTTTTCTTAGTAAGTTTAACATTCCCCTTTCACGCAAACATGGGTACATTTCTTCAAAGTACTTCCTTCCTCATACCTAACCCATTAGTGTGGTTAAAATTGGAGACAGAATGGGTGTAAAAAGATACTATTTTAATATTGATTATTCGTATTGGAATGTTGCACATATTAAAATGTTTAAAGCATAGAATGAATATGTTTTTTCCTCTCTCTTTCTCTAGCAAAAATAGATAAATATGTATACAACGTTAATCTATAACTGTATGGATGTAAGGAGGGATATAGGTTTTTTTTTGGATGGTTAGGGCGTAGGTGGAAAGTAGGAAGAAGGTAGGGGACATGACAAGTAGATGGTAGGTAGAAAGCAGGTGGGAGGTAGGGGTTAGGTGTTTGATATGGAGTAAGTAGTGGGTAGGCTAGAGATATGGGGGTAGGTGGGATAAGGGTAGATAAGGGGTAGATAGGAGGTACTGTAGGTATGTGTAGGGAATGGGTGTGTGATAGGAGTATGTGTGTGGGGAGATCATAGATGTATTGGGATGGGTTTGTAGGAGGTAGGAGTGAGTAGAGGTTAGGTGGGGGAGGGGGGGTTGGCACTAGATGGAGGGACCGAGGGGAGATGGATGGCTAGAGAGTGGATAGTTGGGTGGATTTTAGGTGAACGTGTAAGAGGTAGATGGGTGGGTAGGAGATAGCTGGTTGAGCAGGGGGTGGGTGATTTTCGGAGTTGGTAGATATGTATTCATGGATTCATTTTATCACTCATATAATCAAGAAATGAGAAAATAAAAATCTACTTTCTAGTACCAATTCTGGTGGAACAGACCCAAATAACCAAAGTGACCCATCCCTTCTGACAATGAATGCAGCACACAGACAGAGAAAGAACTAACATAATAACAGAGGAAGGAATTGATTGATCTCTGTGCTGTCCAAGCCCCTCCCTACATTCACAATATTCTAACTCAGGAAGTGATTGATAGTCAAGCACGACGAAACGTATTTTCCAAAACGATATATTTTTATAAAGGCTGTATTGACTTTGAGACCTTGGAATTCGAATGGTATGTGGAGACTAAAAAGAGGACAAATTATTGGAAATCAATGGATACTGACTTTTTTTGTATATTTTTTTGATGTGTTTTCTTTCAAAGCTAAAGAATTTAAAAGGGACAAACAAGAATCAAAAGTGAAACAGGGGTTAGAAAATACAACTTTCACCAAATAATCTTGAACTGTGATTATTTTTAAACATAATTTGCAATACCTTAATAAACATAGTCTATTCTTATCTATTATAGTTCATTTGAAAATTGGTTTAAAAATTGAGCTTTGTGAGCTGAAGTCATTATGATAAAATAAAAATAGTTTGTTCTTTTAGCTGTCAAAGTATGAACATCGAGCTGTGTACATATTGGAAAAGCTCTACTTTTTACTTTCTATCAACCCCCTCGGAGGTAGAAGTATTGTGATTGAAAAAATAAATAAATTAAACTCAAGATTTTGATAAATGTTCACGTTTCATGATCCTCTGAAACCGAAAAGTTGTATACACGATGCCTGTTTGTTCGTCTGTCTGTGTCTTGAACTAAAGCTAAAACCATTTTACCAATCTAGGGTTTTAATAAGGTCCCTGCAGGGTTTATGGTAATTAGATGTCTAACCCTAAAATTAAGGATAGTTTGATGAAGAGCAAATAAAGATAGAAACGATATTTTCAAAATCCGTTTCAACGATTATTTTTTTTATTGTTTATTTAGGAACTGTTTGACAGTACCAAATAAAATGAGTTTTTTCATTAAACGATTCAAAATAACTCAGCATTGTAAAGTTTTAGTAATATTAAAATTACAAATATTTTAACCCGGAACATATTTTTATAAAACCAATAGTTTCAGAGCTATAAGCGCCATATATTTTTTATGGAGCGCTTAGAAATTGATTGTTATGCTCTTTGGTGGAGTGTTTCTGCAACGGTTTATATTATTTTGTTTTACAAATTTTACTTGTTTTTAAGTAACTGTCTCTATTTTAAGATTAAAGAGATATAAATTTGCGGTGTACCGTACCATTTATTTTTGTGTGCACACCGTCTTACTTACTGTTCTGGTTATCCGTATGTTCACACTAATGAGGAAGATATGAAAATGTAGAAACTAGAGGAAATGTATACGTATCAGCATGTAAGGAGAGTGGAAAACAACCAAAAACGTTCTCAGTAAAGCTGACTTAGACTTATTGTCATTAAAAGCATCGTTTTAATGTGTGCGCTATTCCGTGGCTGAAATCTATTCAATTATAAAGTTAGTGTATACTTGTTTATTCTAATGAAAATTGTGTCAATAATGGGTTTCTAAAATATTTAGGTATTCTTCAATTATGTTGTATTTTTATTTGTTGGTTTGTTGATAATATTGACGTTTCACTAAGCTTTGAGCTATACAAACAAAATTACGATTTAAAATATAATATTTTATAATCCTCACTTTTAGACGTGACTTACAAGAATAAGACGAGCGCGGCAATAAATGTCAGTGTTCTAAGATATTTGAAAGCGTCCGACAATAATTATTTTGATTTGAATAATCGATTTGTATAGTCATTTATTGTTAAGTTTGTATAGCTAATTTCCACAAATAATGTTTACTTAGGCCTAATCTTTCAATTCATAATTTTAATCTTAGAGATAATTTTTTGTTTGTATGATAAATATTCTGTTAATTTTCACAGTCAATATTTATAAAAAAATATTTAAAATAGAGAACATATCATTTAAAAAACTCCATGGCGTTACCCTATAAGAAAGATATACCGGCCAAGTGGCCACCATCGTTAGTGCTGATAGTGCCAACATTTTCAGAGATAGGGTATCATGTGGTCAGCACAACGAACGCTCCGACGGTTAATCTCAGTGTGTAGCCTCCTTTTAACTCAAAGGATAGGAGTAAGCGTGCAAATCAAAGGGGAAAGGTAAAGGAAAGTGAATTGGTAGTATTTAAGAGAACAATAACATGATAACAATATATTGTATCAGAAAAGGACAACCCAAACCGTAGCTCAAATTTCACTAATGGCATGCCTTTTGACTAGATCCTCTTTCTTTTAAAAATCCTAATACTTTCCAAAATGGCTATTGAATAATCATACTTTATTTTTCTACTAAATCAAGTTATATTTCTGGTCTAGATGGTTGCTTGTCCAAAAGAGACAAACTTGAAATACTATTTCAGTTGCTATTAAGTTACGTCTCAAGGACATTCAGGCGGAATGATGAATATTGACGTAGTACGCCGCGGAGGCTGGCAACCAGTAGTACAGTCAAACTGGCACAGATAGCTCTCTAAGTCGTGTAGCAGTAAGGTGATGGATAGCACACATCCGCTTTACATGATACACTTATCTACTTAATTAGAGATCCCGGATTATATTCCAGGCATGACCAAAAATTTATCACTGGTGAAATGGGGATTTTTCTCTTACCTTCATTTTCTCATAGAGAAAGCTAGTTATGAAACTATTCAACCTCTATATTCTGACGAATATTGAAATTTAATGTTCTCAAGATCTTAAATTTAATGAATAGATAATAAGAAAGAGAAATAAAATACTAGAGAAACAAACCTAAACACAGAAACAATAAATATAAAGAAAAGTTTTGACAATATTCCAGGGCACCTTTGACAGATATTCAAGATCTGTTGATATTAGAATGTGCAGAAAACTAAACTCTTATGTTGATACTGGAGAAATATTTGATTCATTTTGCCCACAAAAAGTAATGCTATAAAAACTGTAAAATTACTCGTGCTCCCTTCTGCAGCACCTTAACGCTTGTAATATATGTGAAAAGAAATAATTATACATTGTTGCAGAAACATCATGGGGGAAGTATAATCATATTTCATCAAATAGCAGGATATACATTGTTATAGAAACATCTAGTAAAGAGGAACATCTCTATCTACCAAAGAGCATAACAATAAATTCCTCTTCATTAAATTTTTTTATATCGCCAAACCTAATGGTTTTATAAAATATTTTGCATATAACAAATTTTGGTTTTAATGGTTCTACAACCTTGCCGCTGTAGGCTTTTTCGTATCTCAAAGGATTGCGGAGATATGATCAAAATTGAAGATATCTACTCATGTAAAGCACCTTTTAAGTAATTAGCCTGGACAAATGAGATGAGCCATTTTATATGTAATGTCAAACGCCTAAATATGAATTTTAATTAAAATCATTAAAGTTAATTGCAAAGAAAACATAATTTTTTCTCTTTCATCCATAAGTAAACCCTCCTTAATCATAGGGTTAGTTTATTTAATTATCTATTAAGAATATATTATTTCAAGGATTGTTTTATACCACTATGGTGACAGCTTTTAAGATATGACCACAGGGTAGTAATTCAAGTTAAACCTTCAATATTTTAGTGTAAACGTAGTGTTTATTGGCCCTAAATCAAACTTTTTTTTAGCATCAAGATATAATTGACTAAGTCATTTTGAAAAGGCTATATTTCCACGAATACAAATTTTACAGACGGGACAAACAAGTCTGTTGGAAAAGGCCGCAACTCTGGAAACATTGCCTTTTAGGAAGGGATGCTCACAGATTAAAAATAAATAAATATAATTTTCCTGAAAGTTGGCATTTCAGCATTGAATATGCGCTTTATATAATTACTTACCTTATGGAATTAGGAACAACAACTTACAAAAGTAGGCCATCTATCCCACCTTTAGTGAGTTCTTTCCAGTCCACCTCATTATACCCTAGCTCTTTAGGTCCATTCTAAATCTATCCTCTCACCTGCGTCTAGGTCTTCCTTATGATCTCTTCCCATTGGGTTTGCCAATCAGTATTCTGGACGCGGCTATAGAATCTCCAACTTGTGCTATATGTCCTGCCCACCGTAATCTACGATACTTGATTTTCCTAACAATGTCTTTTGATGACTACAGGTTATGTAGCTAATCATTATGTAGACTCCTCCACTTCCCAGTAGACTTATCCCTTTGTTGGACCTAATATCGTAATAAGACCTTCTTTTCGAGAACTCTAAATCTGTTTTCGCCAGGGAAGGTAAGAGACCACCTTTCACACCCATTAAATTCTTTGAAAGTAAACGAAATGTCAACAAATTACTGACCAAGTAATAATAGCATGCATTTCTTGACTATATTCTTTTCCTAATTTCCAATACAATATTGTTATTACTAATTAAAATAATTGTTCCTAAATTTTTAAAATCATTAACCCTGTCAAATGATTTGTTGTGCACATTAATCTCTAAATTATCATCCCCAATCTGTGCTGTCTGTGGGATCACGTACTTGTATAGTATTTTCAGCTTTCACTTTTAAATATATTTCCTTACTAGCCTTTAATAACATATCTACATGTGTTGCAATAGTATTGAAAATGGATTAAACTGAAATTAAATTTTTAAAAAAATAATGGGATTATGATCTTTTCTTAGTGACTAAATAGCGTATCACATATGGTATGTAGTCAAAGAGTGCTCTAAATTGTTTCAGAACATATAAAATACTAATTTTAAGGTGGATAGTTGGGGAATGCGAGAAAATGACAGTGTCATGGTAGTTTTTATAAAATTTTCTTTTAGTGGAATTAAGTAAAATATTGCTCCACAGCTTAATTTTCTTCACGTGGTGATATCAACAGTTGTTGAATATCTAATATAAGTATAGTGGCATTAACTTACAAACTTTTTAAATGAAGATAAAAAGTTGTAATTAAATTTCAGGATGCCCTTGACAGATATTCAAGAAATGTTGAGATCACCATGCGAAGAAAATCAAAATTCTATTACTGTACTGAAGCAATATCTGATTTATTTTGAGCAAAATAATGTTTTGCTATTAAAACTGCAAAAATATTGTCCTTTTCTCACGTTCCCTACATCCACACTTCAAGCCCCAAAAATTAATAAAAGACCACACTGTATAATTTACAGAATCTAAATTTATATATTCTCTCAAACATGCAAGCTATGGAACACAGGAATGTAGACAGATGGTAATAGTATTTAAATGGATTTAGTTTTGAATTGTAATAGTGGTTTAATGATTGCTTTCAACACCATAGCTATTAAACACTTTATTTTAGAAGTAGGCTTGATTAAGTAGTTTAGAGGAAGTACACTCCCATTACAATTGAGAAGGGTTTGAAAATATACATTCGGAAAAATTTACTCCCAGTGCATTTGACCCAGATTTTAACATTTATTTCCCTGTAAAAGGCAATACCATACGAGTTTTTACTAAATTTATATTTTAAGATAAAAGCAGGCGAAAGTCTGTACTGTGCATTGTATCATTTATTTTTCTCCTACGTTGCACGCGCATTTTACAGCACATTCTCGTGACGTTTTTCTGATAAATTAATTCTTCAAAGAAACCGCTATCTAAGAGTTACTGCCCTGAACGTGGCCTTAGATGGGTCGCGTGCATGGTGGGAAGCACGTGACCAAAGTCGGCTCGGAGATTTTCCTACGAGACAGCTGGAGGAGACTTGTGTTTGGGTGTCAATTGAAGGTGCATCATAGTGTTCGGTTGGTTGATGATTCAGGTTCCAGCCCCGGTTAGAGCATGAGTTGGTTGAAGAGGGAGAAATTTGATGTGTTACCACTCTTGCTTCTTAATGAGCAATCATGATTAGGTTATAAGTTACGTTCGTGTAACAGATTTTGTTCGTTTTTCAATGTGATTTTATTTTCACACACTTTATTTGTATGGTCATCGGGGTCGAACCTTTGTTTGGATATGTTGACGTTTTTAAACAGTCCAACGAAATCGTTACTTAATTATTTAATAAACCTTTTTCTAACTGAACCAATACAGGCTATTATTATTTTGAGTACATCCGGAACTGTACCTCTGTGTAAATAAAGCTCCCAGTCAACATAGTTTTTATCTGAGTTTATTGATGATTCAGTACCAGTATCAACGTGTGGCGGACAGCTGAGTCGCCCCGACCAGGATGGATGGCCCAGTGAAATCAAAGAGATACCACGAACGCTATGGTGTGTACTCCAAATAATAGCAAAGCTTAACGAAACTGTTAACATCATCATTAAGGTGGATGGAAGGGGTGCGAGAAAAAACCTGTGTTTTTGCAGTTTTTATGGCAAACCTTTTGTCGGTAAAAATAAAGAAAATATTGCTTCAGTACAACATAGAGTTTTCTTCACATGGTGACCTCAACATTTATTTGATATATATCAAGAGTGTCCTGAAATCTAATGGAAACTTTTTCTCTTCATTTAAAAGTTTGTTAGATAATGCCGCTATGTTCATGACCGATATTCAACAACTGTTGATATCAACATGTGAAGAAAATTAAAATATATTTTTCTACTTGAGCAATATTCTATTTATTTTAATCAAAAAACATTTTGCCATACAAACTACAAAATAATGGACTTTTCTCGTATACCCTTCCATCCCACCTCATAATAACACCCCAAAGGTGTGAGATAGGTCACATTTTTTTTTTCGGATTGGATAGGAGTACATTATGCTATATGCTGATTATTCTCTTAAAGTTCTTGTGAAGCTACTAATTAGATAGGTGGATTCACAGTTCATCTCAGTCACTGACGCATCTATCTAATGAATTAAAAGTACTCTGTTCGATTCCCGACATGACATAAAAATACGTCATTTGTAAAATTGGGTTTCTGTTGCAAAGCGGTGTATTGTCTGGTGGACTGTCAATTCTGTAGTTAAGATAGTTTGTAGTTGGTGTGTTGATACTATCAGTTGGTTTAGATGTATTAGGTTAAGTACAGTTTGTAACATTTTTCTTACAATATAAAAGTTTGAATTGGAAAGCTATATTAAAATATATAAATTATTAATTTTTGTTTAGAGAAAAATTAAGTATTGTTTAGAATAACTGTTGTTTAATTTTTTGTAAATGTATAAAATATGAATATGTACAAAAATATTCCGGAACTTTGTAATAAAGTTTATAACGCATCAATAAACAAAACTCAAGGTTCAGGGTTTACCACCCACCACATCCTCAAAAATTGGTCTTTGATTAAATTGGGCTACTTCCTTACTGGAAGCTCTGTTTATTACAGAACTAATTTGTTTTGTAAGTCGTAAATTAAAATAATCAATTAGTTCAAAAAAGTCCAAAGTTAGTTTCCTTAAACAACAAAACTCCAGGTAATCATATATTTTCATTTCAGGTATAATTTTTTTTAGACCCTTATCTTACTACCCAATTGAGCTAGAAACCTAGGCCCTAATTACGCTAATGTGTTGGGGATGAGAAGGGTTAAATTTAGAGGAAATGTACCCGAATTTACACGGAGAAAGCGAGTGAAAACCATTAATAAAAAAGGCCCTCAGTACACCCGACCGGGACTGAACCCCGATCTCCCCATCATCAGACGTCCGGTATATTGCGAGAGTAGCGTCTTAGACCATGCGGCCGCTGATAAGTGTTAAGAGGTATATTAAAAATGAGGCTTGGCGCCCGACCATACGGGCCAGGTAGGCGAGGGCGGTAGATCTCGCGAAGCCTGGCCACGGTCGACGAGTTCCTGGTGACCACGCTTCCGGTGCGAGTTAACGCTTGGTCAGTGGCGCGGGGAGCGGTCCATCCCTCTCTTTCCCTTTCGCATTATAGTAGATGACATCTATCTATCTACCTGCCGCCTATTCTAGTGCTGCTTGCACAGACTTACTCTGCACTACTATGGACCGAGAACAGTGGCTCGATGGCTCTACTATCCTACACGACCTAAACTAACTAGAAAATTGCAAATTGTTGTGCCACAACAGGCTATAAGACTTAAGAAAGAGTGAAAAGGAAAGGAAAGCAAATATTAATATATGATTGTATCAAAACCTTTTTTTTTGCCAAAATAAATTAAATATTGCTCCAATAGATATGTTTAAATTAATATATTACATATTATAGAGATAAAAAAAAAGTTCTTGAATATTTGTCATAGGTGACGCAGAATTAGAGAAGGAATTTTTCTATGTATTTAAAAAGTTTATTTTTAAATACCATTGTCCTGTAAAGTGTAGATAACTATTTAAGACTTTTAGAGATTTTTTATTGCGTCTAGAAAATTAAATTAAGTGTTTTTAGTGATGTGAAATATTAATTATACTGGCCAAAAATTGAATTTTTAATAAAAAATTGCACAACTACCAACTTATCCCGGTCGGCTGCGATGAGTGGTTAAAAATCTTGAGCGGGAGAAGCCATGATTAGGGATGGGAGAGATGGGATAGCACCCATACCATTTTATTATTGGGAGATAACACCCTTACCACTTGGTTATCGGGAGATAGCACCATCACCCCTTGGTTATTGGGAGATAGCACCCTTACCATTTGGCTATCGGGAGATAACACCCTTATCACTTGGTTATTGGGAGATAGCACCCTTACCATTTGGTTATCGGGAGATAACACCCTTAGACCTTGGTTATTGGGAGGATAACGCCCTTACCACTTGGTTATCGGGAGATAACACCATCACCCCTTGGTTATTGGGAGATAGCACCCTTACCATTTGGTTATCGGGAGATAACACCCTTAGACCTTGATTATTGGGAGGATAACGCCCTTACCACTTGGTTATCGGGAGATAACACCATCACCCCTTGGTTATTGGGAGATAACACCCTTGGACCTTGTTTATTGGGAGGATAACGCCCTTATCACTTGGTTATTGAGAGATAAAACCTTATCACTTGGTTATTGGAAGGATAACACCCCTACCACTTGGTTACTGGGAGGATAAAATCCCTACCAATTGATTATTGGGAGATAACACCCTTACTCCTTGGTTATTGGGAGGATAACACCCTTACTCCTTGGTTATTGGGAGGATAACACCCTTACTCCTTGGTTATTGGGAGGATAACACCCTTACTCCTTGGTTATTGGGAGAATAACACCCTATCACTTGATTATTGAGAGGATAACACCCTTACCACTTGGTTATTGGGAGAATAACACCCTTACTCCTTGGTTATTGGGAGATAAAACCTTATCACTTGGTTATTGGAAGGATAACACCCCTACCACTTGGTTACTGGGAGGATAACGCCCTTACCACTTGGTTATCGGGAGATAACAGCCTTACCATTTGGTTATCGGGAGATAACACCCTTACTCCTTGGTTATTGGGAGAATAACACCCTATCACTTGATTATTGAGAGGATAACACCCTTACCACTTGGTTACTGGGAGGATAATGCCCTTACCACTTGGTTATCGGGAGATAACACCATCACCCCTTGGTTATTGGGAGATAACACCCTTACCATTTGGTTATTTGATTATTGAGAGGATAACACCCTTACCACTTGGTTATTGGGAGGATAACGCCCTTATCACTTGGTTATTGAGAGATAAAACCTTATCACTTGGTTATTGGAAGGATAACACCCCTACCACTTGGTTACTGGGAGGATAAAATCCCTACCAATTGATTATTGGGAGATAACACCCTTACTCCTTGGTTATTGGGAGGATAACACCCTTACTCCTTGGTTATTGGGAGGATAACACCCTTACTCCTTGGTTATTGGGAGGATAACACCCTTACTCCTTGGTTATTGGGAGGATAACACCCTTACTCCTTGGTTATTGGGAGGATAACACCCTTACTCCTTGGTTATTGGGAGGATAACACCCTTACTCCTTGGTTATTGGGAGGATAACACCCTTACTCCTTGGTTATTGGGAGGATAACACCCTTACTCCTTGGTTATTGGGAGGATAACACCCTTACTCCTTGGTTATTGGGAGGATAACACCCTTACTCCTTGGTTATTGGGAGGATAACACCCTTACTCCTTGGTTATTGGGAGGATAACACCCTTACTCCTTGGTTATTGGGAGGATAACACCCTTACTCCTTGGTTATTGGGAGGATAACACCCTTACTCCTTGGTTATTGGGAGGATAACACCCTTACTCCTTGGTTATTGGGAGGATAACACCCTTACTCCTTGGTTATTGGGAGGATAACACCCTTACTCCTTGGTTATTGGGAGGATAACACCCTTACTCCTTGGTTATTGGGAGGATAACACCCTTACTCCTTGGTTATTGGGAG